>DWCF01004221.1:0-17106 GCA_018230265.1 Delias oraia
TGTCCTTTAGTCGCCTCTTACGACATCCCATTAGGAAGACTGGGAGTGGTACTATTCTGATCCGGTAACAACACGGAACTCTTTGGGGAAGCCTATGTCCAGCAGTGGACTTGAATATGTTGATGATGATGATAGTTAGACGAACTGCTTTCACCAACATAATTAGAAGACATGTGTCTTAGTTTCATATGATAAAAATATTGAAGGATATGTTGTCAATAATCTCTTTATAGACTCTTTATAGAACTTAAATTTCTTTTTCTTTAAATGTAGATAACATCGTTTTTACAACAGCAAATATACGTAGCGAAAGTGTTAGACGTAAGGCTTGATACCTAAGGAGGTAAGACGTCCTAAACAGACTGTATTATTAAACGTAGCTTAATGGTTTCAAAAGTGCATCGTAAAGCGAGAGGTATTGAGTTCGAATCCCGGTGCGGACAATTATAATTTAATTTATAATTTATTCGGTCGCTGGAAATGGACAGTGGCCAGGCGAGTGTCTTAATATTGTCGTACCCGTGGTAGAGCCATGCTGAAATATGCTGAGGCCGGCTCGTCTGAATTGATACCACGGGCTCACAGAATACTCAGCATGAAACGGTACCTGTACTGTGTTTCGCAGAGTGAGTGAGTATATCGTAGGCCCTTAAAAGTGGCGCTTAAGTGGTGTGAAAATCCGGCAACACAACCATTTTTCGGAGTGTGGCGTGGTTGTTCATGGGCGGCGGTGTTCACATAGTTCTGACAGAATAATCAACGTGATATAGTAGTTGTAAATGAAACGGTACTTTTACTGTGTTTGACTGAGTGAATATGTCGGCAGACCTTACAAAATGCTGCGTAAGTGCCGTTCCGCGTAAAAAGCCGGCAACACAATCAATGCGCGGACAGCAATAACCCAGTTGTCCATGAGTGGTGGTGTTCTCTTATCAAATAGAAATCCCACCTCCTCCGTTGTCTGCTATGTTATAAAAAAAATTATAAAATGTGCCAATGTCTATTCAGATACACTTTTCTCGGGAATTACAAATTCCTTCTAGATATATTAGGTTTAAAAATATTGTATTATTCATTAATTGAAGTATATTTAAATAGTTATAAAGTTAATCCTAATTATTTTTGTACGTTATTTTTTGGTTTCAGTATTTAAGGGACAGGCTTTTTGCAGAACAAATTCTTTGTTCTTTGGTAAGCACAAAAACCTGAAACAAAAACATATTTGTATTAACTTTTTAAAATATTGACATATGGTAGATATTTTGTTGGGCTGGTCAGGCAGTATATTTAATATTGTTATTCCATATAAATAATTAAAGTTCTGTCACTATTAAGGCCTTAGTGTTAAAAAAATCAAACTTACAGTAGTACCTATGTATTTTTGAGACGGTAATAAATGAGTATGAAAATTTAGGGGTATTAAATTAAAAGTCATGTGGTGCCAAGATCTAGCAGATATGCACACTAAACTTAGTAAAACAGTCAACTCGCTTCTTAGGATTTCGGCATTAAACACCGCGACATGTGAATTTTATGGATTCAACTGGTGGACTTGGCAAACGTCGTCTTGCCGGTTCGCCTCCTGCCACGTCCAACTTACGCGATATTTTTTACTATAGATATCTATAAAAAAAAATTAAATAACAAATTAAATATTTTTAAATAATATATATTTAAATAATAAATATTTTAGCAAATTTACACAATGCAATTTAACCTGTGTTATTATGATGTGTGAGCTGTATTGTTGCGAAGTGTTTTTGCCTGAAAGAGTAATTAATTCTTCCGTACTTGCAATTTTTTTCATTTATAATTTTAGTAGAATATAAAAACAGTTAAACAATGGACGTCTTATGACTGAAATGATGATGATGACGATGAAAACAGTGTTTTTTTAAATGACTTTTGATGTCGGCATAATGTTATAATAATGTTAAAAATACATACTTCACATATCTTGCCCATAGAACATATGTCGTGTTGGGATTATGACGTCGTCTGAATCGATTGCATCAAGCATGGGTACATCGGGTAGAAATTCCGGTATGCTTATGGAAGGTTTCGGTTGCGTATGCGCTTCGTCCAATAGCATATGGTGGAAATGTTCATGCTCCTCGCCCGGAAAATCATGGAAATCATGGTGCTTGTGATGATGGTGGACAGTTTTAAACACGGTATGCGTATGTCGTATCTTCTTCACTTTGTATGGGACGTGTATTACCACCTTCTTTGTTCGTCTGCAAATTTTAAAATTGAATTACCCGTGGGAGAGCCATGCTGAAGCATATGCTGATGCACAAATTGGGCCGGCTCGTCTGGAGTGATACCACGGGCACACAGAATGCTCAACGTGAAAGGGTACTTGAACTGTGTTTCGTAGAGAGAGTGAGGGTATCGGAGGCCCTTAAAAGTGCCGATTAAGCTGCGTACAACATTATCAATGCGCGGACTGTGCTGCAGTTGTTCATGGGCGGCGGTTTTCTCTTACCATTTAGGAGATCCATCTGCTCCGTTGTCCGCTATACTATATAAAAAAAATCAAAGTAATAAAGTAATAAGTGCATAGGTAAAAGCGTAGACGTCTCTGTCTATTAGTAATCTGTGGGTATGCATTTCAAGAATCTCTTAAATATATACCGCAAAAGCAGCATAATAAGCCGACTCCAAAGCAAGCGAGGATTATGCTCGGCTGTATGTCCCATCACAAAGGTATAAGCACCAGTGCACAACGCTAAACAAACACTAATATAATAAAAGAACGAGTGTATATACACTAAATATATATATTTTTTCCTTTATTTATTCTTAACTTTACAACGATAACAAAACCGTAACCATTACATACATAACACAAAGCAAAGATTTGAATCCCGATACGGACAGTTATAATTTATTCGGTCTCTGGAAGGACTTGACAGTGGCCGGGCGAGTGTGTTAATACTATCGCACCCGTGGTAAGGCCCTACTGACTCATAAGCTAATGCACTATTTGGACCGGCTTTTCCGAAGTATTACCGCGAGCTCACTGAACACTCAGCGTGAAATGGCATTTGTACTTGAAATGCTGTTCTACTGTTTCGCTGAGTGAGAGAGGATTTTGGAATTTGGTGCTGTTGTCCTCGGGCGGCGGTGTTTTCTTGCCATGTAATAATATAGGAGACCCACCAGCTCCGTTATCCGCTGTACCTACTATTCAAAACACATAGCAACGAAGACAATAGACAAATTAAAAAACTACTACACTACTTTGGTTAAGAATCATACAAATGAAAGTTTATATAAGCTTTACCAGTAAAAGTGAAGCAAAAAAGAAAAGCACGCATTTCCTTCACGCCTGACTGACTTATATCATTACAACTGCATTGCGTGGCGTTGCTTTTCCGCCTCTACGCATGTGATATAGAATTGTAATCAATTTTTTGTTGCGATTACGGTGCAATGACATAATGAAAATATATAAACAATAATATAAGAATAAATTCAACTCATACTTCGATTGTTATATTGTTATCGTAACAATTTCATAACCGTGGGAAAGCCTTGCTGAAGCATTTGTTGACGCACTTTTTGCCTTGTGTAGAGTGATACTGCGGCTTCACAGAACCCTTTTTTATAAAGCAGATAACGGACTAGGCAGGTGTCCTCTATGACAAAAACCGCGTCTTAATTTTGTTGTCCGCTTTTTACGCAATTTAATAGGTCTAATTTCAAAGGCACCTATATCGTCACTCACTCAGCGAACACAGTGCATGTACTGTTTCACTCAGTTTTTCTATGAGTCCACACGAGCTGGCACATTTACTGCGTCAGCATATGCCCACGCCTGGCTTTGCCACAGATAAAACAATCACAGGGTAAAGAGCGCCTGTCACTGTCAGGCCCTTTGAAACACCTAGAAAATTCTAAAGTTTTTGTTTGGACTGGTGATCCTGACGGATCTGTCAAGGCTCTCAGTACTTTCACTGAGTAAGATAACCGGAGGCACAAAAGAGGCACACTAAATTATACCGGAACATAACAAGAAAAGCTTGGCTTGCGATGCAATTTGCTTTGGGCGGTAATCTCTTATGCTGCGTCTACTGTTTAATTTAATTCGGTCAAATAGACAGTGCAATTAATACTTCAGAGAAAACAATAGCGAGCACAAAATCCACCCGTGCGAGAGCCATGCTGAAGCATATGCGGACGCACTAATTGGGCCGGCTCGTCCGAAGCGATATCGGGCTCACACAATACTTAGCATGAAACGATACTTGTACTGTGTTTCGCAGAGTGAATGAGTAAATCGGACGCTCTTAAAAGTGCCGCTTAAACAGCGTGAAAAGCCGGCAACACAACCAATGAGCGGAGTGTGGTGCGGTAGTTCATAGGCGGCGGTGTTCTCTTAAAAAAAGCTGTGTGTAAATTCTTGTTATATCTTTTGTAATGCTTATTTGAATTGAAGGAACCTTATGCTTTGTAGTAGGTACAAACTATTTATATTTTTCTTAATATTTTATCTCTATGTTAGTGATTGTATTCATAGCTAAATAACTCACGCAGCTGCAGTTATTCCAAGTATAGCAAGAAACATCGCCAAACAAAATAACAACTGAAAATAAATAATAAAACTTAGTTTATGATATGTCATCAACTTTACATTTCACATAACCAAAAAAATATCAATAAATAAAGAAAAAAGATTAAGCCGACCCTGCCAGGATTCGAACCTGGAATCTTCTGATCCGTAGTCAGACGCGTTATCCGTTGCGCCACAGGGCCTGTACTTGTCATTTTCAATAAATGAATAATTATACGTAGTTTTTATTAATCATGTCTTTAAAAGGATTAAAAAATTTAATTTTTTTTTTTAATTTCAATAGTTGTAGCAGTTTATTTATAACATAATGAATGTTTGATACTATTCAGCCAAATTTTTATAAAGGTAGTTAATAATTTTTCTTTTATATTATGAATTAGTTAACAGGGTAGAACGAATAAACAATAACACATTACAAACGAAACTTATGACATGAATCAATACCTACCCTTAAAAAACACATCGCAAGCAATATACAAGAGAAACTTACACAAATTTATGCCATAAAAGTTCCTTGAACTTCAGCAAATGTTATACCTATTAATAATTTATATTAAAAAAAACTTACCACGGTTCTAGAGTCCATTGCTAACAATGTAGTGAAAACAAAAGGAAAATTGTGGTGAAATCGTTCATGCGTTCGCGATTAAATACAAGCCATTAATGAAAGCAGATGCTTTACGTTATACGTTATATACGGTACCCTGGGAACAAGCTTTACCAACAGTCGTTGTGTAAGAGGAAGGAGAATGCTCTTTGAGAGGGTAATTCAAAAATTGTTAAGACTATGTATCTGTTTCCTTTTTATGAAAATAGGTAAGCAAACGATTAAGAAGTTCGCCTACGATAAGTGATACTTCGTCTTTGAACCCAGCCCCTACTGAGCCACGGTTGCATTGCCGTTCGTTTAGGGACGTGCTCGCTCTTTTAGGACCCGAGTCCTATTGAAGTTTCTTTACAAGTGACATGCTGGAAATTTTGAACTCACTGAATTGTTTCATTCAAATTGTAAAAATTTCCGAACAATATGCATCAGTTACCGTTTTTAGTAGGGTAAGTAATATGAAATCATTCGCGTTCGCTCTTTTTACGAAACTGCAAATTTATTAGGCTATCAACGTTGATGACAGCGAAATATCCACTAATGTAGTGATTGAGGATAATAACCTGAATTTAGCACACCTATATATTCCGTGCTAGAATTCTGTTGATGAACTAGTTGGGCCATATCGTCAGAAATGATACCACGAGCTCTAAGCTCGTTGGTATCATTGGTATTCTAATACCAGCATGGAACGGTATATCAATTGATAAATATTATTAAATATCCATTCCATATCCAAAAGGTATCGATAAATTGTATATTTACTCGTAAAAAACGTTCTGTAATTGATTAATGTTTTTCTAGGAACATTATAATTCACACTAGTATTGTGTATAATTTAAAAATTCATAGAAATGATATGAATGCAAAACATGTTGGCACGCGACGGGTACAAAAGACTATCTACCTACAAAATATAATGATGAATATTTCATTACGGAAGACAAACAATGATGTATGTAGATGATACCCCCGTTGCTAAATGGTTAAATAAGTATACCATGAAGCGAGAGATATCGGTTTCGAATCCCGATACGGACAATTATAATTTTATTTATAATTTACCTATTCGGTCTCTAGATAGTGGCCAAGCGAATGTCTTAATACTGTCACACCCGTAGGAGAGTCATGTTGAAGCCATAAATTGGGGCCGAGTCTATATCCATATACCACGGGCTCACAGCATACTCAGCGTGAAATAGTAATTGTACGTGAAACGATACTTCTGCTGTTTCGCTGAGTGAGTGAGGAAATCGGAGGTGCTTAAAAATACCGCTTTATCGGCGTAAAAATCCGGCAATACAACCAATTCGTGGCCTATGGCGCGGATGTACATGGGCGGCGGTGTTTTTTACCTATGGTAATTTAGGAGACACACCTGCTGCGTTGTCCGCTATGCATTAGAAAATATAGAAAAGAAAGGCTGCCCAATGGCTTAGATGTATTTCATTTCGCTAATTAGTTCATTTTTTCTCCTATTACGTTAAGGCTTGTATCGAGAGTGAAAACTCTGGCTGATTACCCTTCTTATTGTTATTACGATATCGTTTGTCTACAAATGTCATTACTGCTAGGCTATGAGAGTCGCGATTCATTCTACATTTCTGGCGCAAATAGTCAAAATACATGAACGTTACTTTATCGGAGGATTTTTTAAATTATTTTTGTACACAATAAGACTGGCGTTTGGAAATATATTCACAGTATATTGAGATGTATGCTTGGCCAGAGATTGACTTGTTGACTGCTGGACATAGGTCCTACGACGACTCTCCAATGATCACGTTTAGAGCTGGATAGCTAATGGAACGGGTGGGTGATGCCACCCGTGCATTATTTTTTATAGAAACGGTGGCAAAAGGTCCCCAAGTTATATTGAATTGGAAATACCCTTGCTGGTAGCTGATTCCATTGAGGAGTGGTGCTCGGCATAAAATGCCTTAAAAAGCGCTCAGTAGTGGAACAACAAAATCCGAAGTGAAAACGATGAAACTTTGTAATCTGCCTTGATATTCATTAGTGAAATACAGCAGCAGTTATTAATCCAAACAGTTTCCCGAATATTACCCGCGATAGATGCGGTAGAAGATGCTAAGCGCAGCAACATGTCAACGCAACGCCAAAGTGTCAAGCTGATCGGAAAGTATCCGGTCAATAATTCAAGCTGCTCTACGCTGAAAGCGATGAGCAATGGCCTAGCTCATTTCGAGGCCGTTGCTTGGGCTACTTCTGGCCAGAGATGCCACATCTCGAATTAGCTATAGTATTGTTTTCTTGATTGAGTTAATTCAGTGGTAGAAATTATCCAGTTTATAAATTACAATATAAAAATAGATGATAAGTAATAGCACACCCATTTTTTATTAAATATCCATTTTATATCAAATAATTAAAAAAAGAAAGTTCAATTTTATCTTCGTCAATTTTGCCGCCAACTGGTGGGTGGGCAAATTAAATTCCAAGTAAAACTTATGTAAAATTGTGTCCTTCATCTTAATGGTTTATTTCACTAAATAAAAATATGTTTTGATATTAGAGAAAGACGGTAATATTTTTATATTCTATTGGAAAATTCATCTGTCTGTTACTATAGCATTTAATCTTTAGTATTTCTCAACCATTCTTCATAGCCACATATTGGTAAAAACATTAAACGGTTTGAAAGTATACTCTCATGGTTTTTATTTATATTCACACAGCGTAAATCATTCACAGAATCTATAATTAACTTTTACTCGTCAAATCGGACAAGGGTTACATACTTAAAAATACCTTTAATGAGAACCTTTCGCCCCAGAGATTTAAGAGAATTGTAATAATAAAAATTACATACAAAATAAAATTGAAATATAGATAGAAAATAGTAATGGGATATAAATAGTTAAGCTAATTTATTAAAACTATTATTTACCTAAATAAAATACAACAATAATATTTTTACTTCTTACGGCGTCTTTATGGTCCACTTATTTTTCCCAATAATTGATTTATTGTAACAACAGTTGTACTTCAGTAATGCCATAGCATTCCGTATTACGAATCATTTGCATGTCAAAATCCAGCTATTTTTTTATAGTACAGTGGACAACGAAGCAGGTGGGTCTCCTATATGGTAAGTGAACACCGCCGCCCATGAACAACCGCACCATAGTCCGCGTATTGGTTGTACTGCCGGTTATTTACGCCGCTTAAGCGGCACTTTTAAGGGATTCCGATATCTTCAGTCACTCTGCGAAACACAGTACAAGTATGGTTTCAGAGCCTTATGTATTATTACTTCGAAAGAGTCGGCCTAATTAGTGCGTCAGCATATGCTTCAGCATAGCTCTCCTACGTATGCGACAGCATTAAAACACTCCCTCGGTCATTGTGAAGCCCTTCCAGAGACTGAATAAATTATAAATTAAATTATATTTGTCCGGACCGGGATTCGAACCGGTCAGTATATGTCTCCCATGGTAACATTTTATTATGATATTAAATATTTTTGTTATATATCCCATATAAGAGAAATTTGTGTCTGTCTCTTGTTACGTCAATGCAAACTAATTGAAGGTCTCTTTTTCTCCTCGTAAGTGGTCTCTTTCTTCAAATCATTTTTCTATAAAATAATAAACATATTTAAAATATATTTAAATAAAGTAAATACAAAATATATTAAACATACATTCTATTTCTCTAACCAATAGAATATATTTTATAAACCGCGTGCTTTTTTTTTGAAAATTATGCCGATTTTATAATATTACGCGGAGAAAATGGGTAGAAGGTTAATTTGGGATACGGTTGTCTATCGTCTAACGCCCATGGACAACCTTAGTAACATAGACAACCAGTAAGACCACCTTGCGGGCCTATAAGTCATAGATGCGGATTTTTTAAAAGCCCACATGTAGTAATTATTTAGAAATATGTTAATAGGCACCTGATTCCATAAAATGGCGGTGCACATAGTACCATAAAAACACTCAATTGTAGAACGAAAAATATCAAGGTATTACAGATGAAACTTAATATGCAGCCTCGATATCAGACGATTTAGCTCAGGCCGAGAAAGAGCCTATGCCCATGACGTCCATGCCTACTTTCGAGTCTCATAAGAGATGCCCTTGTGGAGGTAAGGAAAACATTAACTTCTCGGCGAGCCCGAGAGTTCGTCCCCCGTCCACGTTAAGCTGTTAAGGCCGCTCAGGCCAACAGCGAGAAACCATATTAAAAAAAAATCACTAATTCAAACATCTTCAGAACACTCATGATAAATTAATCAGATGATAAATGTGTTATATATTAATACTTCTATAATAATTTTTATACATATATAACCTGTGTATTTCTAAAATGTTTCCACAGGCCATAGCGTAATTCCCAATCTTCGAAAAATAGCGTATCTTTATTCCACGTAACTCGTTGTTTATCGGTCTTATACTCACGAAGAAGAGGTGGGTTCAGTTGCGGTGCCTCCTTCGCCCGACGTGAGACAATCTCATTCACATATCTATACAATTCGGGTGCTTTATGCACCCAGCAAATTAGTGACATAATTGATAGTACCACTGCGTGCAGCCAGAACCTACACTTATCTGGTATATGATTGGTTGTTATGGCAAAGTCCTGGACAAACATGACCATACACGTGACCGCAGCAGCTGTTAAGCCACACGGCACTTCCAATACCAAACATGACATCACAAAGTACAACGCCTCAATATTGGCCTTATTCAAGTAGTACATCGCGAAAGCGTTGACAAAATAGTCGTGGAATATCTCCCGATTCTCTCGAATAAAAGCCTTATCGCTTCTATCGTATTGTCCTATTGTCAATGGGACCTGAAATTAAATCAGTTCCAATTTTAAAAAACATAAAATAATTCCTTTAATGTATTTTTCAGAGTGTGGATACAGCTTGATAAGCAATTTTTTTTATGGAAACGGAGGCAAGCGTGCAGGAAGCTAAACTAGGCTAACTGGGACAAGTCTGGCTTTGCCGCGGATGCGTTGCCAGATGCGCTCTTTTGAAGACGTTAAATGTCACGCCTGCTATATCCTCACTCATTCAGTGAAACATACTCTCTACTGTTTCACGCTAGTATTCTGTGAGCCCGTGATACACTTTAGACGAACCACTTCCGCGGCTAAAAATGTTAAGCTCTTCCAAAGGCTGAATTAATTTTTATTCGTATCGAGGATCGAACCCGGTATTTCTTGCCTCGTGATAGACCTATAGACCACCGAGCAACGTGGCTCTCAAAAGAGCTTTCGCTTATTTAAAGGTTAAAAAATAAACCCCGTTACTGTGTATACTCTCAATGTATAATTGGATTATTAGTAACTACATATATTATTATTATTCATTTGTATACACCTGTATTATAATTATAAAAGTTACCTGTGAAAATTCGTAAAATATTGTCGGTATTAACAAATGAGAACAGTTATTATTCCTGTCAAGAAATCTTGCTAATATCCGACATCCACAGTAGCTGTACAATGGATCCGTAGACCCGATCAGTTTTTTCACGATGTGATGAAGAAAATCTTCTTGTAAACTGTCCCGATACCGACCAACTTCATACAAGAAAGCCGCATAATCTAATAGCATTGTAACTTCTATTGCATGTTCTTTATCAATTTTAACCATAGAAAACCAATGTAGCACTGTTGTTATAATTGCGAATTTATGCTTATTCGACGCTCGCTGGAAGATTCTACGCAAACATACTTCGAAACCTTTTTGAAGATATTGAAATGCTGGACGCTTATGATTAACGTTCTTTGTGAAAAAGTTCAAAAAACGGGTCACAAAGGGTAGAAGATTCTGGCTGTCAATCGCCCAGTTGTCACTATTCAAAAGCTCATACAGCACTCTGGTTCTATGCCTTGCTGATACTAAATCCGTAAAAACAACGCAGTGAATATCTGTTAACATAATATTGAACAATGTAATATCTCCATTGTTATAAAATAATAACACTTCAAGGATTTGAGCGACGAAATTCTCAAACACCCAAAGAGATACTTCAGAGAAGAATCGGAGTGTTGTTTTTATTGACATCTCATTGTGTTCAGGATGTAAAAGCACCATGACTCTGTGAAACAGCTCCTCGGATGTATTGAACTGTTTGATTGTGAAGCACATCCAAAATTTGCCACGTAATTTATCCGTTTTGAGACGCATACCGAAGTAGTATAACAGTGTTAGAGAATAGTAGAGAATCTTCTTAAAGTCACTCCTGTGTAAGTTTTGTTTTGTTGTGTTCTCAAGGAGAAATTTAAGCTTTGTTAAAGCCAGCACTTTGTTGCTGTGGAACGTAGGATTTGTTTCCACGGGCTTACAAAGTTGTTGAAGCTGATAAATAATATCAGTTATTACCTCTATACTTGGTTTTACTTTATTTCTAGGCATCTTAATTTAGCACAGTGTGCTAATATTGACAAGATGTCACATTGTTGTCGTATTTTATTTTTAAATAGAAATAGTTTTATTGTAGTTTCTTTATTTTCTGGTAAGGCTGTTTGTTAGCTTAATTTATTTATATACCTTCTTTATGGATATGGTGGCAAACGAGCACGAGGCTCACGCAGGTTAAGCGGTTCGCCGCCCTTGGACAGCCCTAGCTTTTGTAGAGCTTCGTGCGACGGGTGCGTTGCCAGACTTTAAGGAATATGTACGATGTTTTTTTGAAGGTCCCCAAAATGGTATTGGTTTGGAAATTCCCCTTCTGGCAGCTTATTCAACATATAGCGCGGCACAAAATGCCTTACAAAAACGCTCAGTTGTGGAACGACAAACATCGAGGTGATAACGATGAAACTTTGTATTTTGCCTCGATGTTGGATGAAATTCAACTGCATGTATTAATCGACACAGCTTCTTCGAACATTTTCCATGATAAATACGTCACAATAAGTTTATTTTCGCACCTTAAACTTAGTTTTAAATTAGACTTTAAAATATTGATATAAAAATTAAAAAACTAGCGTTCAGTTGGTTTTGTTTCTTTTTCTAATCTTAAAATAATTAATACCATTCGACCTACGAAATAATTTATCAGAACAGTAAATAAATGTCGGCCATCGTAATTAGCTTAGCAAAATACTTGTTACGCACGAGCGGGCGCGAATGTCCGGAACGATGTGATTACATCAGCACTTTCGTTACGTTCTAGATCTATTGATAGGCTTTGGAACCGATACAATGGTTATGTGATACAAATTTTAGACCTCGAAGATTTTTTTATTGCCATTTCTATAACTTTATTGTATAGTAGGTTTTTTACTATATAGTGGAAAACGAGGCAGGCCGGTTTACTCTATGGTAAGAGATCACCGCTGCCCATGGAAAATCGCGCCAAAATCCACGCCTTTTGAGCAGGCTTAGTGCGAATACACGCCGTTCACCTCCTAAGGTAGAAGGGCTTTATTAGGACCGACACTATAACTAAAAGAAAACTTTATTTTTCCATTAGGATTTTTAATCCCTTCTGAACGTCTCTGACTCTAGTACCGGTACCAAGCCTACCCACACTAGAAAAAACCGACGAAACAAACTCAGCGGAACTGACACAAGCATACATTAACAATTTTCTGAAATTTATTTATTGAAATATTTTGAACGCTTTTTGTGATCCTATTGTAGAAGCATACATTGGCCCTTGAAAGAATTACTAACTTTGCTTAGCCTTTATATTGTACCACTGCCTTTTATACACAAAACAGTGGTAGTGTCTGAGGCGAACAAGATTACGCTACAGACCCAACGCGGTGTTGTACGCTACAGACTGCAACTCGACTTTTTCGTTACTAAAACAACAATTCCTTCACTTTTAATTTATTTGAATTACAAAATTACCTTAATCTATCAGTCTTATTAAAAATAAATAAAAAAGAATAAATTAAATTAAATAGTTTCAAATTGTACAGAATGAGGTTTTTTTTAGTATAAAAACTGAATCAAAATTGTTAGGCTTATGTTAGGCTATAAAATATATGAAATTTATATGGGAATAAACTTATAACATTTAAATTCAGATGATGTATGATACTGATAGTAAAAAATATCCCGCCACTTTCAGCTACATAGCGACACATCTTGTCTTTGGATATTTTTTTAAAATAATTATTCTTTAACGGTTGTAACAGTTTTATTCTAATGTAAAGACATAAATGTTTCTTGGATTTTATTTATTATTATGGACCAACTATTGTGTGGTTTGTGTTTTGGGTGGTTCCGCTGATACCTGCGGTGCATAGCTCTGTGTGTAAGTCTGAGCGACATACGGCCCGGGGCTTTGTTCTTGCATCTTCTCCGCTTCCTCTGGTGCAACAGGACACATACACGGTACTAATTGCACATGCTGTAACGACACGGGAGTTAAGCTAGACCCCGCGGGGACACTGATTGGTATCGGTGCCATATTTTGTTGCATATGTACTTCTGGTTGGACGTACTGCTGTGGTTGATATAGCTTTCGGGATTCGTATGGATAGATGTATTGATATCTGTAGGATGGTGACATGTTTGGTGGAAGTGGTTGCATCCATTTTTGTTGCGGTGTTCTGAAACAATGAGTTCATTCACTATAAAGCACATTTTACGAAATAATTACTTATTTCGTAAAGTTTTAACGACAAATAAATCACGGTGATTGCAGCTTTAATAGACGGTTTAGAAGGCCTTGGGAGGTAGATTCCTATAGGAAGTGAAAAAATTAGCTCTCTAATTTATTTCTTACGGAATTTATAATTCAATTTTTAGATTAATCATAATAGGTCTAAGTTTACGCCTCTTAAGTATTAGAATCCCTGTCTGGGTATTATCTCCAGCTTAGTCCAGTTGTCTCTATCTGTCCTCCTCATGCAATCCACCCCGCCGGTGGGAAAGGAAATAATAAAATAAATAACAAATATTTTCATGTTTCAGAACTGTGTAGATTTATGGAGGTAGGTTTTAGGAAGTGGTAAAGTTGGTTCTAATTATTATTTTACGGTAGAAAAAAACACTTTTATATATGATACACAGGTAACAAGAGCTAAAAAATTTTAATAATATTTCAATGTTTCAAAACTAGGTAGACCGTAGGTTTTAGGAAACGGTAAAATTTCGCTCTACATTTTTTAGGCTTTAAAAAAACTTATTATTCTACTCGTATACAAAAATAACAAAATATTCAACATGTAAAAATTATATAAATCTTACATTATTGTACGGTAAACTGATTAATCTTCTGTAAACATATATACTAATATTAAACTTTTAAATCGTCGGATTATTATTTATAGTAGGCGAATTGTCATCATTTTAGCCGAAGGACGTCGACTGCTGGACCGCCATGTATACCTGTCGGAGGCGACCTGCATCCAGCGTATGTATGGTTATAGAGGAAATTTAGGTTGGTTGATTTTTTGCAAAAATATTTTTAATGCGCGTTGTTATTTTAATAGCATTTCAATATTACAATTAAATCAATTTAAAATTGCTATATCAGATATTTAATTCCATGAAAGTTGTTAAAACTGTATCATTCCATCCGACCGCATTTCATTGAGTTTATTTAAAAATAATATAAAAATTATAATATATAAAATTCTCATGTCGCAGTGTTTCTAGTGGTCGTGTGGCTACCGGATCAAAATAGTACCACTCTCAGTCTTCCTTATAGGATATCGTAAGAAGTGACTGAAGGACAGTTCACCGGTGTGGGCAGCAGCATCATTCCGAATATTGACAAGACGATCTCATAAAGGTCGCGGCCAATCGCTGGATTCGAAATACTCAAGATTGCAATAGGTGGGCGGCTTTGGGGGAGGCTTATGTTCAGCAGGGACTTTAATAGGCTGATGATGATGATGATCAGTGTTTCTAGTTACACTCCTCCTTCCTTGATAATATATATGTGGCAAAACCTTTACTGAGGTCAGCTAGTATTTCTATATAATATTTAATGCAGATATTATAAAATATTATAGACCTAGTGTTAAAATTAGTAAACATATATAAACCTTTAAACAGAGCTAAAAACAAAAAGATTTATTGCATTAATATTTTTCATTCACACCGAGAGCACTATATAAAAATAATAATAAAATATGAAAAAAATTCGCCATTTGCAAAAAAATCGCCTTATAAATAAAATTGATTTCAAGTAATATGAAGTAAATACAATTTTTCTCTACCTAAGCAAACTTAAACTACATACATATTTAAATATACATATTATATCAATAAAATAGGCACATTATATAATTTTATTTGTTTATTTTTATATTATTTTTTTATTTGTTTATATATATATATATAGAACCATACTTGAGACTTTTGTTATCATATATATCATAGTAAAAAGATTCTATGGGAAAGACAAAAGACGCTTACAAAGTCTGGGGATAATCGAATAAGATCTTTGCCAATAGACAAGCAAAAATAAAGAAAAAGATAATACCTACAATCAAAGTAAATGGTTTTATTATTCTTAACAGAAAAAATACTCACCCAGGATCTGAACCCCATTTCAGGAAGAAGGCCTCCGTGCACGCCACTAACGCCAAACCCAAAATCATTGATACCTAAGAAAAAAATAACCATAAATCTCTAAAAAATACGTTGAAATGCGTATATAATGTATTTAAACATTTGGTAATATAAAAACAGCAACATCCCCATTAGCAAAATGAACAGATATTGGTTCAATTAATTTTTTACAAATAATGTAATTAATGGAGAACCGCTCTACCGATTTTGTGCACTTCACGTAAGCCGTCTACTTAATAATCCAAACAAATCCTAAATATTTCTTTTAGACAGGTGAGTCCGTTCTTGAGTTATAAGTTTACAACGAAATGTGACATTAATTTTTATATTTATAGATATAATATGTTGCTCATATTACACATAGACTCTTAAAGAATATCGTCGCTTAGATTTTGGAGGTTAGATTTAGTTCCTATTATAATTTACAAAATTTTGTAAAAACAATCATTTAAATATTCTATTTAAAAAAGATGATAGATAGGTAGACACAGTGGAAGAGTGCTTAAACTATATTTTGTAGGTGTTTTCAAAAATTTACAAAAATACGTAAATACGTAGTATGAAAGAAAGTAATTTAAATCTTATACTACACAGTAGAGTTCTTAAAAGATAGTGTCGCCCGGCTTTTTTTTTATTGCGAAACAAGACGCACTAATTGGGCAGCCTCGTCCGAAGCGATACCCCGGGCTCACAGAATGAAACGGTAACCAACGTGAAACGGTACTTGTACTTTGTTTCGCAGAGTACGTGAGAATATCGGAGGTCCTTTTAAAAGTGCCGCTTAAGCCACGCAAAAAAGCCGACAGCACAACTAATGCGTGGACTGTGGCACGGTCTTACATGAGTGGCAGTGTTCTCTTACCATATAGAAGACCAACCTGCTCCGTTGTCCGCTACACCATAAAATAAAATACATATGAGGTCAGAATCAAATACATATGATGTCTTTTTAAATAAGTGACTTTTGTTATTGAATATTGAACTAAGTCCTTGCTCTATATTCCGGTAAAATTCTTTAATTGGTTAGATATTACTTTTTTATTTTTTTCATATTGTTTTATTATATACCTTCACAGCATAACAGGTATGCAGAGCTATATCATCTACTATAAAAAATACAAACATATAGGTTGTACTTTTATGGGAATTAAATCTAATTTTAAAGTTAAAAATACAAAGCAGACATATTTCTATATATTTCACAGCTGGCTTTAGAGAGACGGTTCATCAAAACTTTTAAAACCTATTAAAATATTAGTACATACATACAAAATCAATCGCAGCAGCTTTATTCTTACAATGTTAATAACTTGGCGTAAATAATTAAATCTAATATTTAAAAAAATTAATAGGACTGTGGCGCGGTTGGTGATGTGCGGCGGTGTTCTCTTACCA
>DWCF01004222.1:0-17103 GCA_018230265.1 Delias oraia
TGTTACCTTTTACTGCATTTGTGATATTATAATGATTGTAGGAACTTATTAAAATATATTTACTTGATGAGTAATTTCTTTATAATGAACTGATTTTTTGTTTACAAGAAGAACATATTCACTTATTACTCCACTTTTGTATTCATTTGGTAAATAGAAATAATAGAATATCAAAGATAAATATATTTCTTCTGTTCCTTTTCTTCAGATTCTAGAAGTCCTAATTCTTGAATCAATGTGGATATTAGAAAGATACAAAAATTTCTATTTCCAAATGTTACTCTAAGCTTATGTAATTTAATCTTTGTGGGTATACGTGGATTGACTCATGTTTCATTAAACCGTAATACCCCGACTGCGTACCCCGTTTTACGCGAATTCGCAGATACGCGGTTTTTCATTTAGATTGCCACGCGCATCCGCCCTCTCAGTGTTCAGTTTGAGACAGGTTTGAACGTGATCCTCGTGCAATTATTTTACGTCTGCAGTACGTTTTAATTAACGCCGCCTTTAATAAGGTATGTCGTCTAAACGAATATAAATAAAAATAGATTCTATTGAAGAACGCGTTTTACTACGAAACGGGAAATACTGGTATGCTACGAGGAAATTTTGCGTGAGAAGAAAAACTTAAATCGTCAAGCAACATTGTTAGAATATATGAAGCCTTCGACGTCAAAATAACTTCGGTTTAGGTTACTTTATTCATAACAATGTAAATTGATTTATTATTGACTTCTTCGGTTTAGGTTACTTTATTCATAACAATGTAAATTGATTTATTATTGACTTGAAATTCTAGTCCCGATTAAACATTCATTATATGTTCTTATATGCAAAGTTGCACCCCGACTTACACGGCAAGGGCTCGGATCCACTTATCGCGTAAGTCCAGGGTATTACTGTTCACGTAGCTACCAAAAAGCTGTAGGGAAGTATAACTTGGTTTATTATAAGCCAGCTACCTTATGCGGATATTCGTCTGGTCAAACATCTAGCGACTCTAATAAATATGCCAATTACCTAATGGTTATTTAAGCATTTCATTTTCGAAAGTGACTCCATTATTAAGTACCTACTAACTGCTATCTGTATTAGTGTTGAGTAAATAAAATGTAATCTGCTATGTGTAGGCATTTGCAGTATGGATTCAATATGGCGGATGAACCCAAATAAACAATGATCACGTGTTTTGGCACGCAAATTGTTTATGATTTATTTTTAAATCGGGCGTGGTTGTGGCATTTTAGTTTTCTAGTAAACGGAAAGGAAAGTGTTTGACACATAATATGTTGAAATTTAGAAAGGTGCCATTTGCTGACTGTAGTATGCTATATGTTTGTAAATATCAACACTCAGCAGCTTCTCAAAAAATCGAATTGAAACAAGTATTATTCTATACTGCACGTTGCGTGAAAGTCTTTATTTTGGTATAGCGGACAACGGAGCAGATGAATCTCCTATATGGTAAGAGAACACCGCCGCTCGTGGATAATTGCGCCACAGACCGCGTTTTTGTTTTGTTGCTGGCTTTTAACGCCGCTTAAGCGGCATTTTATGGTCCTCCGATATCTTTACACCCGTGGGAGAGCTATGCTGAAGCATATGCTGACGCACTTATTGGGCCGGCTCGCCCGACCTGATACCACGGGCTCACAGAATAGTCAGCTCACAGATACTTGTACTGTGTTTCGCAGAGTGAGTGAGGAAAAGGGAGGCCCTTAAAAATTGCCGCATAAGCGGTGTAAAAATCCGACAACACAACCAATGCGCGGACTGTGGCGCTAAAGAAACTGGTGTATGATTGTTTTGTAATTATATATTACAACCGATCAACATGTGTACCTGCATGTACTCTATTTTTAATATGAAAAATTACTAAGTACAAGCAAAATTAATTATTGCCAAAATGTTACATTGATGGCATAACATTAATTATGTGAAAGTGCATAACACAGCAATTAGATGGCAATGGTTCAAATGACGACGCAGAAGTGTTGGCGGGGATTTATTTTATTATTTTGGTTTGAAATCATTTTTGGTAACACCATCGAAGTATTACTTACCAAATTTCCTAAATTGAATTAAAAAAATATGTCGTAATTTGTGAATAGCACGTTTCATTCCATCTGTAGGATAAGAGTATCATTATCAGCCTATTCAAGTCCACTGCTGGACATAGGCCTCCCCCAAAGACGCCCACCCGCTGCGATCTTGAGCGATGTGGATCCAGCGGTGGCCCGCGACTTTCGTGAGATCGTCTTACCATCGTGTGGCGGGACGTCCCACTCTACGTTTTCCGGTATGCGGTCGCCACTCGAGAACATTTCTTCCCCATCGGTTGTCGGTTCGTCGAGCGATGTATATTAGAGTATAATAAATCCTTACCATAACCTTGCCGGAGATAATGCGAATTTGATATACGTATTGCCTTCGGAAAACTGAAAAGCGTACGAAATTCCGACATTGTAACATTCTCTAACGTTAATGTATCTTAGTAGTAATCTGAGGTAATTAAGATAATTAAGTAGAATTGAATCATTCAATAATGAGCCTAGGATTTATATATTATATCTGGCGTGCTTGTCACGTTTTGCTATAACTAATCTACTGCAAAAGATAAAAGTTTTTGTTCTATACTCTTTTTATTCTTTGATTATGAATCCAATAACATTTAATAAATATAAGGCAATTATATCAGACACATGAGATTGCCTTGAATTTATGTTGCAATGTGTCGAAACGGTGGGAGATGTTGTAATTGAAAAATGTTAGCGATCCAATCTAACTTCGACTTTGTACTCTATCGTTATAAAAACTTTGTTATTTTATATGCCCCAGTACTTCTGATACCAAGCATTACAAGTTCAAAAGTTTCAGTTACCACGTTTCTTCCGAATTTTCGAGAAACTGCCTTTTTTAAACTATAACGTACGTGATCTATCTGTAAAATAAAAAAATTGCTGATCTATCAGCAATAACAATTACTTCTTAAGAACACGTGTAACGTGTATAAACGATTCGATGATAATATGTTGTTATTAAATTAACATTAGTGGTTAACTTATATTATTAGTACTTTATATATATTAATTTAATTAATCAATTTTAAAAAAAATATATGAACGGTGGCAAATGAGCAGGAGGCTCACCTAGGGCCTCCGCCCATGGATACCCCCAGCCCTTGCAGAGCCGCGGGTGCGTTGCCGGCCTTTAAGGAAAATGAACGCTCTTATCTTGAAGGTCCCCAAGTCGAATTGATTTGGAAATACTCTCGCTGGCAGCTGATTCCGCAGAGAGGTGGTGCGGGGCATAAAATGCCTTAAAAAACCCTCAGTTGTGGAACGACAAACATCAATTTTCGAAGCACTAAGAAAATATAGCTTACAGCAGTTATTACATAGTTAAAAAAATTATTCCTATAGACTTCAGCCCAGGGCTTCCCAAACTTATTTACTATACGAAGCCATATAGAATTGTTATTTTTCTTACAATACCTCCCCTATATTCAAAAGTACCTATTTTACTGGAAATAAAAACAGTAGAAGTTAGTCTAATAGAAGGTAATCAGAGAAACGCCACAATATATTTTATTATAAAACAAAATATGACTATTAATCAAGAGACATTAATTATTATTACAATTGTTTATGGTAAGTGTATAGTTAATGCTAATGAGACGGATATGCTTGCTTTTCTGAGCATAGTTTCTGAAGTCGAGGGTCGCGACCCCCCTTAAGATGTTGCCACTCACAGATTAGGAAGCTCTGCTATGGCCACTACTACTTTCTGTAGGTATATAGCAGCAGTAAATTATCTATTATTATTATATAATTATTAATTATAGAATATTTTTTAATTATATTATTTACTAATACTTTAATCGATTGGTAAAAAAACATTAAATCCCTTGGTATTTTGTTTAATTTTGAGTCACCTTATGTAGTCCACAACAATAAAGATTAAAATTGATGCCAATGTTCATAGTTTTTTTAAACAAATTATCTTTTGCGTCGTACTCTATTTATAATTTGGCAATCGTGCTATACAAATGTTTATCCTGAATTCTTAGTATGATTCGAGATTTCCTCTGCGGCACAAGCCTTCGTCGAACAAAAAGGGAATTAGCTATTTTTATGGCACATAGCACAGGGATCCGTAATAAAACATTTCCTTCTAACTAGAACTGTAAAATTAAGATTTTGAACAACATTCCAAATTAGTTGTGATATTTTTTAAATTTGTTATATATTTGTATAATTTTTTTGAAGTCGTTATATTTGTAGAAATTAATTTAGCATTATAAAAATGGTTGTGAAACTGTACTGGTAAGTTCTTTTAAAAATTATGTGTAATTTGAGTCTTTTTCTTTTCTTAATTTTTCTTATTTTTGCGCAATTTTGCAATGATTTCAAGTTTTTTGTTGTACTGCTACTTATGATTTTTATCTTTATGGTCGTAAATATAATTTGTTCGAGATGTTTAATTTACATTGTAATGCAGTAAAATAAATCTAGGTCTTACCATAACACATTGATAAGCATTTTAATTATTTTATTTACGCCTTGACTGTAAATTTATTTTGATAAGGCAGCATTATTTTAATTTTCCTTATAATTTCTGTATTTCAAAACTTTTAAAGTCGAATTTATTTAAATCACAGTAATTCTATATTATACTACTAATATTTTAAAAGAGAAAATTATTAAACTCT
Source organism: Delias oraia (assembly GCA_018230265.1). Taxonomy (NCBI): domain Eukaryota; kingdom Metazoa; phylum Arthropoda; class Insecta; order Lepidoptera; family Pieridae; genus Delias; species Delias oraia. The sequence continues at coordinate 4,715 of DWCF01004222.1, forward strand.
TAAAGCTTATCGTTCGATTTCAAATATTTTTGTTTGTAAATAAATATGCAGGCTAAATTTTGTACTGCCGTATGTTTATATAAGTGCACGGCATAAGAAAGTTGCAGACAAGGAAAGAGCCACTTACACCGAATTGAGACCGTCTATTAGTGGATTGTCTAAACTCTAGGACATCTATCGCAATAACATATCGAAGTATAATACTTTTCTATATCTATTCAACAGTTTGCACTATATGGGAATACAGTTACTACAAATTAATATTTAGGACTGAAAATTGCGGGTCTAAGTAGTGACGTCATCCAGGAAACTGCATAATTTAGTTTGTTCGTGTTTTCAGTGGTGATGACGCGTCCTCCCTGAACGCTGCCGGGAGCAAGCGCTCGGCTTTGTCGGCTTCCGACGCCGAGTGTTTCTCGCTGTGCCTGGGCGCCGGGCCTCTGTGGTAAGATCTATACACTCATTAAAGCATGGATATATATGCGGCTACAGTAATTTAGTCCGTCCAGTGGTTAAACTCACTAAGTTTGCTAGGCTTCTGCCGGATAAAGATTTGATAACCTAGCTACGTCGCCAGACTCACCCCGGTGAGCTTCCGACTGGCTGCTTAGGCGTCCCATGACCCCGTGACGTCCCAAGCCGAGGTTCGTGTCTCGCAGGAGACACTCAAATACACGGCGAGCCCATGGCTCACCCCAAAAGACCGTGTGAAGCCGTGGGGCTGAATGGCCGTTAGCGAATAGCCTTTCCATAAAGAAAGTCCGTCCAGTCTTACACAATTATTTATACTACCTACTATACAATTATATTACATTAAGAAATTACTGTTTTTTAATAAGGAATTAGCTTGGAAGTTACGCGTTTGCCATTAATGGAAGGATAATGTGTTCCAATAGTTTCTTACTTTTTTATTGTAGTTTGAATGGAGCAAGAAGTAATAGCAATTTGGCATAACTTATAAGTAACAGGCATTTTCTACTGGATCTAACTGGCTCCCCTCTAGTGATTGATTAAATTTTATTGAAGTCCTTAGAATCGAGTTGTTTCTCCGCAGGTGGTCCTGATGTCCCTGCTCACCTGCCCGCGCCGCCCGGAGGGGTGAGCAGCGGGGCCTCGAGCCCCGCGACCCCGTCCACGCCCACACATGACGACAACCACCGTACGTGTTTTCAGTAATTATTACATGCTAGGCACAAAACATAGATTTTTATTCAAGTAATACGAACCGATAAATCTGTCAACTCTGAGGTATACCCAGTTTTTTTTCTAAATTCTGTTTAGTGGAAGCGAAAGTCGAAATCCTGATAAAGTCGGCAAAAGTCGGAAGGGAATAGCTTCCGCTGAATCTCCAAATACACAGTATCCTCAATTTATTAGACTTTGTAACTCGAACAAAATGTTATCTCTCTACTATTTATTCTCTAACTCGCATTTCAAAAGTGAGACTCCGTAAAATATTGTGACGTTTTACTTGAACCTTATAAATAAGTGTGTTCCACAAATCTAAGTTGAATTGTTAAACATTAACTCCACAAGTCGAAAGAAATTCTTATAAACCGCACCTTTTGTAAGTTAGTTGTAGCAAATGAATACTACGTATCTCGAAATTCTTAACTCGAAACTAATTAACTCGAATTTTTCAGCATTTCCTTGACATTCGAGTTATCGAGATCCCACTGATCATCATAGGGCTAAAATTGTTTTATATTTCACAAAATGGTAATGTTCGCTATCGTGGCGGCATTACCTGACCGAATACATTCAGAAGGGCAGATTGTATTCGGTCTGTGGAATGTGTTGCCAGTGGTTGGGCAGGTATTTTCCCCCCATAGGAAAATCTCGTTGTAGTTTTTTATGACTACTTGTGCTCGTTCAAAATGATACATGACACGGAATATCAGTGTGAAATGGTACTTTTACTGAGTTTCGCTAAGCTTGACACTTTGGTGACGTAGTTCTATTGCATCATAAAAATATTTATTAACATTATTAAGATTTTTTTTATATTAAAAGTGGTAAACGAGCAGGAGGCTCACCTAGGGCAAGCGGTCCTCCGCCCTTGGACACCTGCAGCCCTTGCACAGGCGAGGGTACTTTGCCAGCCTTTAAGGAAAATGTACGCTCTTTTCTTAAAGGTTTCAATTATTATTTTCTAATTATTTCTAGCTAATCTTTTCGTTAACTATTTCAGGCGACTTGTTGAGTACGTTACTATGGTCAAGCGTGAGTTCGCTCAGCAACAGCGAGGACAGCTTGAGCTCGGACTCGACGCTGCCTGCGCACCCAGAACAAAGGGAGGAGGTCTGTATTTGTTATGCCACTTTTGACCATACGTACCTGAAACGAAACCCTTTTCATTCACGATACTGAATAGGAATTCATATAAAACTATATTATTTTTTTATAGTATAGCGGACAACGGAGCAGGTGGGTCTCCTATATGTTAAGAGAACACCCCACCCATGAACAACCGCGCCACAATCCGCGCATTGGTTATGTTGCCGGCTTTTTACGCCACTTAAGCGACATTTTTAAGCGCCTCCGATATCCTCACTTACTCAGCGAAGCACAGTACAAGTACCGTTTCACATTGAGTATTCTGTGAGCCCGTAGTATCAATTCGGACGAGCCGGCCCAATTAATGCGTCAGCATATGCTTCAGTATGGCTCTCCTACGGGTGCGACAGTATTAAGACACTCGCCCTGCGACTGTCAAGCCCTTCCAGAGACCGAATAAATTATAATTTATAAATGGGCGAACCGCGATTCGAACCCGATACCTCTCGCAACGTGGTAGACCTATTAAACCACTTACATACGAGACTCATATATTAAGGGTCCCACGGTATCCGGCAGACTGCCTGAGGCGGTTAGAATGCAGCTTCGATCCCAATATTTAAGTGCAAGTGAAAAAACGGTGGTCGCTGCTGGAGGTATTCTAGTATAGAGGAGTTGTTCAAACTTTCAATTGTTTCCGACTTTGTATAGAACAAATAAATATATATAATTAATACAAATAAATGTATTGTATTGTGTTATTATTGTATTATATAATCTTAAAAATGTATTTAAACATGTTGTATAATATAACATGTTTCTAGTTTGGCATATAATATATGTATTTTATCTAGAGTAGAATTTTTCCTTTAGATCCACCTCACTTATATCGTTTACAATTTCGTACAATAACAATGTATTAAACATATAGTTGTATGTTTTTTTGTTTGTTAAGGTAGACCCATAAATTAATAACAATAAGTTACAAAGTAATAAGAATGATGGAAGACGCTGGATGCAGATCGCCTCCGAAAGGTATGCATTGAGGTCCGAAGGAGGCCTATGTCCAGCAATGGACGTTCCACGGCTAAAATGATGATGATGACGATTAAGTTGAAGAAAAGTGTATGCTTGCTTAATATATTAATCTATATTTTCAGACAATCCGTAAGATCGTGGAGCGCAAGGACTCGAAGGCAGTGAAGATAGACTTTAAAATTTATCTCACTGAGAACACCTTTACACGTTGGGAAGCTGTGAGTATATTTTATATTCAAATTAGTGATATAATACTAATAATTATGAAGAATGGTATCGTACCATAAAAATTACTTTTAAATCTACCCATAATGTTGCTTTTTAATTATATTGAAAAGGTATTTTTATTATATTGTCTTGTCTGTTGTTATGTCGCGGAAGAGCCATGCTGAAGCATATGTGGACGCACTAAATGGATCGGCTTGTCCGAAGTGATACTACGGGTTCACAGAATGCTCAACGTGAAACAGTATTTGTACTGTTTGTCGCTGAGTGAGCGAGCATATCAGAGGCCCTTAAAATGCCGCTTAAGTGGGTTAAAAAGCCGGCAACACAACCAATGCGCGGACTATGGCGCGTTTGTCTATGGGCGGTCGTGTTCTCTCACCATATAGGAGACCCATCTGGTCCGTTGCTCGCTAAAAAAAAAACAAATGCTTATAGCCTACCTCATGTTCGTCTCACAATTTTTGTCTCAAAGTCATCGCTTTTGGAGTATTATACAAATAAAGGAAATCTTAGATTATTGTAACTGTCGACAGTTATATTTATAGTTAAGCTCAATATATAAAAGAAGTATTTTATATTTGCAGGTGGTGAAAGGCAACACGATTTACCTACGTGTACCCGGCGTGCTTCAGTCCGGCAGCAAAGAGAGCTTCATGCTGCTTCTCGATTTCGCTGAGGAAAGACTCCATTGCTCCAAGTTAGTATTAATGAACGCGTGAAATTAATATAACATTAATGAAGCTTATAGAACTACGCGAAATACCTACGAAAGACGCACTGATTGGGCCGGCTCGTCCGAAGTGACATAATACTAAGCGTGAAACGGTACTTGTACTGTGTTTCTCTGAGTGAGTTAGGATATTGGTGGCCCTTAAGTGCCGCTTAAGAGTCGTAAAAGCAGGCAACACAACCAATGCGCGGATTGTGCCGCGGTTGTTCATGGGCGACGGTGTTCTCTTACCATATAGGAGACCCACCTGCTTCGTTGTCTGCTATAGAATAATAATAAAAAAAATCTTTGAAGTCAATTGTTGCTATCGCACGTGAACTGGTTATTTACGTCGGAATACTTGAGAAATTTTATATGCTCCTAATTGCTAAATGTTACGTAGAGTACGTAAATTTTTATATTACTGAAAGATTTATACAACCAAAGCGAGGAATTATTCGCAATAGTCCATGGGCGGTGGTGTTCTCTAAACAAATACGAGACCCATTTGCTCCGTTGTCCGCTTTAACATGAAATAATAATAATATTTATTTTCCCAGCTGTATTATCTGCGTGTTAAAATCACGGCCGGATCGTGCTACACTTCTGCGCACTTTCATGTTTATGGGATTCCAACTCCTTCCCCCCGGTTGCCCTCTAGCTGCAGATATTGCGAACCCGGCATATGTGTTTCTGCACTATAATATGCAGTAGGGTTGCCAGGTAATATTCACACTCTATCTCCCCATAGGTTATGTTGATTCCATCGCCTTGACATATGTCAGCAGATTGTAGCCAGTACTGTTAAGATATATAAAATTGAAACTTCAAAAGCACATGAACGCAGCAGATTTCTAAATTTCAAAAAGTAAAATCTTTAGTCGGACAATTATAGTTGGTAAAAATTATATTTCTAAAAGTGGCTAATTTAAGAATGTCACTGGAATTTAAAGCTGCGAAAGGATGAGGAATGACGTAAATCTCATCAAATATTTCTGAACGGTAGAAGGTATAAATTACTGTAGCTATATACTATAATGTAATATTAACACTTTTCGGATATTTACCTGGCAACTCCTATTGTGACAGCATTTCAGTATTTTCACTTATCTACAGCGGCTAATTTAAATAACTAAATTTTATATGTAAACGCGCCATGCATGTGCAAATACTTTTTTCCTCTTGAGAAGAATTCACTTTGAAGTTAAAGTAAATGTTATTAAAATTGGCCGCTAAACACTGTACACAGTATTTTATTCGATTTCCAAAAAGCTGTCACCAATTTTGCCATTTACCAGTATTTAATGCACTTAAAATCGCTTGATTAGAATACGGCATCAACAAGTCTAAATATAGTTATAGATTTAGTGATTTTTTGTAGTTTTAATTTGATTCCTTTTCCCAAATGATTACATACCGAATGGAGGCTTCTATTAAGAAAGCGGGTAAGTGACCATGATTGAAGTTTAAGAGAAAGAAGTCAAATTAAACTTACTGCATAGATAAATTTCTAGAATTTCAGCTTTGGACTTTTCTTTTCTTTTCAAAACTGAAATATTAGAATATTTTTTATTACTATCTTTTAAGATGTCGTCGTGTTTCCCTCTCCGGGTTAGAAAAAATAAAAAAAATAAAAAAATTAAAAATACAAAAAAAGATTTATTACTACTTTGATTTATTTATATTGTATTAGTTTAATTTAACATAATTTCTTTCATATAATAGTTAACTACAGTTTATTTTAAGACTTATGTGTAACCTATTTTTAACTTAAAGAAGTCGCACCTATTCAATTAACATTTTTTAAAACGTCAAACGTGTTAGATTTCTGAAATATCAAATAATTTGTAATTTCATTTAATAACGAATTTAAAATTAAATCATTTTGAGTAGGCAGTAGTTTTTTTTAATTTTTCAATAAAAATAGGTTTAGATTTAATTTCTTCCGTAAAGTTAAGGTTTTGGAAAAGTTATACCTTGTGTTGTTGACAAGTTAAAGAACACGGAATCGATCTTGTTTCAAGACGACCCTGGTGTAAAATTCTATTGCTTATTTAATAATGACCGTTTATAGTTCTTTTATCTTATAAAGGCTTAATTAATTACGTAAAGTTAATTATTAAAAAGTACCAAATATGGTACTAATATAGGGGTAGAAAAAGAATTTTCAAAAATTGCTTTCAAAATATTACTGAATATTTTGTGTTATTGAAATTTTAAACCTTGATAGTCTTGACCTCTTCGTGTAATCTCTATAATTGATATCAGCACAAGGTGTAAGGTTTATTTTATAAATATATTATCAAAGTATTTCATTTACGAAACACGTAGTAGTAAGTTATGTAAAAGGTATATTAAAAATAAATTTAAACATTGTTGGTTTTATTTTTACCCTGTTTGAATGATCTTCGTCAATATTCTTATAAGTGGATTTTACGGTATGGGATACATCTCATCTGAAAAAACTAAATCAAGTAACTCAAATCGGTTTTGCAATGCTTCGATCGTTTCTTATAGTCTTAACTATAAGAAATCTTGTTTATAACTATGTACATATACATACAGGCAAAACCCGATACAGCGACTTTGAAGGGATATTTGCCGACGTTATATCCGATTGTTATAAGCAATACATATACACAAGTTATATTAAATGTGTAGTTATATCATCACAGGGTTCTACCTAGGCTATAGGTTATGTATGTGAATTTGTGGACAAATGAAATAGCAGATTTTTTTATTAAGAAAATTAAATAGAGTACGGGTCATAAGACTACAATAGTTATTAAAGGAATGAGTCAGTTTAGTCTGATTTTTTTTAACCCAGACTCAAATATTTTTCGCATTTCACGTTTCATACTCCTCAAATCCATATCGCCCTAGATCTTTATAGGTGGGCGTCTTTGGGGGAGGCTTATTTCCAGCAGTGGACTTGATGGGCTGGTGATGATGACTCCTCAAAGTATGAGTATTATCAGTATTAAAATGGTTGTTATAGGCAGCAATTATTTGTATATGTATTTTAAAAATTAAGTATTTGTTTTGCTGGGATAAGAAGCGGTTGGACATTACATTTTTATTCTATAGCGGATAATGGAGCAGGTGGGTCTCTTAGAGAACAACCGCGCCACAGTCCGCCATAGATAGGCAACATTGGTTATGTTGCCGGCTTTTTATGCTGCTTAAGCGTCAGTTTTAAGGACCTCCGATATCCTCACTCTGCGAAAACATCGATAATATAAGCGATATGTCGCTGTATCCGATATTTTTATAGGCGGTATGTTTAATAAATAGAGATGTAGATGGGACTGGCTGTAGTAACCGATCGGTCGTTCTAAAAGATGTTGTTATAATCGGTTTCGACTGTAAATGGTTTTAGTTAAACAATCAACAAAGAAAATATTGGTTGCTAATCTACAAAAAATAAGATTAAATTTCGAAAGAGTTCATTTCAGGTCTCAAAAGAATAAAATGCTTTTGTGCTTGGACCGGAAATAACAGTTTCTAGAGTAGCTTTTTAATTACAGGTGCTATTAACTAAAGTCATCGACCGGTATATGTGTGTAGGAAGTACAACAATAGCTTTGTTATTTGTATATCTGGGAACTAATTATTTCTGAGAGTCCTTAATCGCAGATCTTAAACAAAAACTGACTAATGTATCTATACGAAATGATCTGGTTAAAGGTATCCAATTGAGCGACCGTTTCAATTCCAATAATGATTAAAAGTGTATGTAGACTTAGTTTATTACGTATATTATATTTTGATATTTAACTTATTAGTGGCCACGTGAGAGCCTCGTAGCTTAATGGTTTTAAAAGTGTACCATGAAGCGAGACGTATCGGGTATCATTTATAATTTATTCGTTCTCTGGAAGGGCTTGACAACGTCGCACCCGTGGGTGAGCCATGCTGCAGCATATGCTGATTCACAAATTAGGCTCGTGCGAAGTGATACCACGGGCTCACAGAATACTCAGTGTAAAATGGTAGTTGCACTTGAAACGGCATTTATATTTCGCTGAGTGAGAGAGGATATCTGAGGTCCTTAAAAGTTACGCTTAAGCGGCGTAAAAAGACGGCTACACAACCAATGTGCGGACTGTAGCGCAGTTGTTCTTCGGCGGCGATTTTCTCTTACCATATTCCTATATGGCAAGAGAACCTATTCCATTATCCTTTATGCTGCAGCAGCATAAAAAAATGTATTCAGTCAAAGTTAGGTATTTAATTTCTGGCCCTTGTTGCAACTTTATTAAAAGCAAATCCGGTCCCATATGGAGCATTGCCCGTAACGGGAGTATCATCTCTCTCTCGATGGCATCCAGAGCGGCTCAAATCATCGTTCCCGATTTTTAATCGATCGATTGATTTAAAAATGAAATTTAAATAAAATAGAGTAACTATACGAGAATATTTTCAAATATTATTATAATGTTTTAAGTAACAATAAGTAAGTATAATATATATTATATATATAATATACGTAAATAAAAAATCATAAATAAGTAACCTAAGGTAGACAATCACTGTTGCAGTTTAATTTCATCCTGCAATCCCCAAAGCACGCCTAGCGTCTTTGCGTTCTTTGTATGTGCGGCATCGCTGGGAACTACTAGAAAACCGTAGCGGCACTGAATGGGCAAGAAAATGACCTTCGGCCACATCTCTCGACAGGGGCTTCAGTTTGGCCCTAACACAGTTAAATTTAACTACCACCATTTCGACAGTCGCAGCATTATACAGTAAGACATTTTGTCTCGTTAAATATTCCTGGTTGTCGAAGTAATAAAGCTTCAGGAAAAACAATTAACTAATTACATGTATTTAATAAAGATAACATTTATTACTCTTGTAATAATAAAAACTATAATTATATTATTTTTTATTTTTATTCTGCTAATTTATATTAATAAACATAAAAGAAAATTAGTCTTGGCACAATGGTTTTCACAATAAACGCGATTCAGACTTGAGATTCAATTTAATGTTAATTCATTATAATTGTAAGTGATTCATAAGATTTCCTACGTTGTAACAGTTTTTTTATTTTAAATTGGATTTGATTAAAGGTAGAGGTCACTGACATTGTGCGTGTTAATTTATAAACGCTGCAAAAAGGTTTAATAATAAGACATTTTATTTATTGTCTGGCTAAAGTTGAATGAAAGTAGCGGCATTTTATCATTTTGAAAAGTATGTAGCATTAAAATGGCGCTGTATTATTAAGTCGCAGATGTGAATTAATTTAAAAATGATTGTAAATGTTAATTCAAAATAATTTGCCGTTATAAGTTAAGCAAGATGATATTTATGGTATAAATGACAACTAAGAGGTAACTAATTTCAAGGGCCTCCAATATCGTTACCTCGTTGAGGTAAAGGAGTACATGTACTGTTTCATGCTGAGTATTCTGTGAGTCCGTGGTATCACTTCGGACGAGCCGGGCCAATTAGTGTATTAGCAGATGCTGCATATTGGCCCTCTCATTGGTGCGACAGTTATTAACACATTCTCCCGGCCACTGTCAAGCCCTTCCAGAGACTGAATAAATTATAAGTTAAATTATAATTATCTGGAACGGGATTCGAACTCGATACCCCTCGCTTCGTGGTGCACTTATAAAACCACATAGCTACAAGGTTATTAAATCTCAAATGTCTCCTTAAATTAAACGAAGTAGAATGTTACAAATTATTTTAAAGGTTTAACATAATTTCTTTAGAACATTGTAAATTTACAGTTAAATTTAAAATTGTATCAACATTTATTATATCGTATGTTAATGTTACGTTTGTGACTTTCAACTATGATTACAATAAAAATAAAAGGGAATGAAACATTCGTTGAGAGCTGTATCTAGACATTTTATGGCTATAAATTAAAACTATAGGTAGCAATTAATATATGTTGAGAACAATGGTCGGTGAGGATTTTGACCACAGCGTACCTACAAGAAAACAGTTTCAGCGAACCGAAACGCACACACGATCCAAAGATTCGCGCCACATTATTTGCAAAATTTAAACTGAATGGACGCGTATCCTCAAATCGAGTAAAAAAGATAATTGATAGCGTATATTCGTGATTATTTAATAATTTTAACGTTACTTTTGAAAAGCATTTATATAATGTTTTAATATAATGGTTGGAGTGTCAATCAAGATGATTTACATACTCTTTCTGTGGCCGGTTTTGCTCGGATCGGCTGTCTTCACACTGACTATAGATTCATTGCTGGGAACTTCTATCGAAGGTAATTATGAAACCGAATCGGAACCAGTTTTAACTAACGAATCTCTTCTCTAAAGCTGAATTAATGCAACGCAATAAATAATATATCAAATATTATATTTGTTTTGTTAGCCGTTAGACGTAAACTACTCAACCGATTGTTATGAAATTGGACAAAATGCGAAGTGAGTACATCAGAGGGAGTTTTAAGGTTGCCCCGATAGAGGATAAGGTCAGGGAGAGGCGTATGAGGTGGTGCGGTCACATTCGAAGACGCCCAGAAGATCACATGGTGAAACTTGCCTTACAGCTGCCAAACAACAAAGGCTCACGACGGTCGAAAAAGACCTAAAACAAGCTCATCTCAAAATAGACGTAGCAAAGAGTCGTGCTGAATGGAGAATGCGGACTAGGAAGGCCGACCCTAAGTAAATGGGAACAGGTCTAGCAAGAAGAAGAAGAAGTAGCTAAGTGGTTTAATAAATCTACCATGAGGATACCTCTCGCTTCGTGGTAGACTTATCGAATCCCGCCCCAGACAATTATAAATAAATAAATTATTTTTTCGGTCTCTGGAAAAGCTTGACAGTGGTTGGGCGAGTGCCTTAATACTGTCGCACCCGTGGAAGAGCAACGTTGATGCACTTATCAGGCCGACTCGTCCGAAGAGATACCACGTGCTCACAGTACTCAACGTGAAATGGTAGTTGTACTTGAAACGGTGCTTCTATTGTGTTACGCTGAGTGAGTGAGTATATCGAAGCTCTAAACAACCGACAACACAAAAATGCACAGAGTGTGGCGCGGTTGTCCATGGGCAGCGGTGTTCTCTTATCATATAGGAGGCCCAACTGTTCCGTTATCCGATATACCATAAAAAGTACGAAATGCAGCCTACATACAGCGTTCAAACGCAAACCTTAATTTCGAAACTGTTCGACTTTGTCTCATTGTCCGCTCTCTCGAAATTTGCAATCGCAGGCATTCATGTGCGATTATTATGTAATTTTAATCGATTCGTGAATCACACATTGCTTAAGTTGTAAACCCTTTGAGGTAGATCGTTATAAAATTAGAGAGATATACTATATAACATACATCTTTAAAAATCGTACAGCTTTACTACCTACAGATTTTTAAAATGCAATTAAAAATCAAGTATTTATAAAATCCTATCAAACACATCGATTTTTAAAGATTAAAAAGAATAGAAAAATTAAAACTAGGTATCTCCAACCATCATACGGTATACCGATAATTATACTCCGTAACAATTAATGTCCCTAAAATTATTTGAAAGTATTATTAATTCATGCCAAATTATTTGTTTTTACAACATGAATTCTTTATTTTATATGTCATCAAATCATCCTATTGATTGATCAAATCAATGTAAATGATGTCCCGTCTTGGGAATAAGATGTTCATGCCAGGCATTCTCAGAGATAACATTTATTATAATTTAAGTAGGCAAGGCAAAAAATTACACCAACTTCTTCTCAGTGGGCTTAGCTTGGAACCGGTGGTAGACTCATTTTGACATTCAACGAGTTGCATTTTTGTTCTATGTTGAATAAAAATATTTAATTTCATTTTAACTATTTACTGTGTTAAGTTTTCAAATGTAATATACAAACTGACAGATTAATTGGTGTCATCCTCGTAATTGAATGAATTAAATTAAGAAATAAGGTCTCTTCCTGTTCGGAATGTGGCTGAAGAAGGCTGCAGCCCAAAAATATTAATATTATATCTTATTTATAATTATAGAACAATTCTAACATTTATATATTTTTTTGTACCTGTTTAAATATTTACAAGCAGATTTATCAGATTTGTAACAATGTATTTTTTGGTATTTGAAATCGCTTCCATTTAGTCCGATGGATTATGAATTTT
>DWCF01004223.1:0-17102 GCA_018230265.1 Delias oraia
TATAAATTACGTGTCACTATCATTGTCCGCAATGGACTCCTACACTATCCAACCGAATTTATAAAGTAAATTCAAGACTCTTATACATACGATTTTGAACTCAAAATGGAACGGTGTAGCATTGCTTTCTCTTCTTAAACATAGGCTAGTGACTTTTGGTTACGCTCAAGAAAAGTACACTCGTATTTTATCTGAGTTTGAGATAGAAGTATTGCGTAGCTTTGATATAAGTGGTCTTAAGGATATTATCAACGCTATTAGTACTTGTAAAAAGCTAAGATATAAAGAAGATATATTAATTATTATCAGTAGATTAGAAACTATATTTAATCTTTTACTTAATCTTATAAATTATCCTATTTCTGATATAGCAGCAGCTCATTTACAGTGTGTTAATGTGCTTTCTAATGTGAATTTTCTAGAGCTAAATGGTGAAATAGGTAATTTTACTCGTGATTTCTTAAATGCATGTGACGGTATAGCAATTGAGTGTTCCTTAGAGTTATATAGTCAAATCCTGATATTATTTTTAAAAAGGAAGTTTTTTTCTCCAGAAAATAACTTTGATAAATTTAGCTTATATCAAAATAAAGTTGTAATACTTGCTGGATTTAATGATATACCAAATTTTCAGAATCCGTTTTTGAGTGCACTGAATAGAGAAAAATTTAACCTTCCTTCTGTGCAAGAAGAGCAAGGGTACTTTTTGTATACTTTGCGCAATTTATTTGGTGCCGGCAAGGTTTATATTACGAGGCTAGTGAGTGATAGAAAATCAATTCTATTGCGCCGTTTGGAGGTTCTGTTACAAGAACCAAAATATCCTTATCGCAATTGGCTAAGAATATTAAATACACCTGAGTGCATTGTTCCATGTACTCAGCCTATGCCAAAACCTCAAGCCAAAGTCAGAGAAGAAAAAATGCAAGTGATGTCTTGCAGTGCGGTAGAAAAACTGATTCGTAACCCTTATTCATTTTATGTTGAATACATACTGAACCTTAGACAGTTGAAAGACTTAAATTTTAAGCCATCGATATTGGAGTTTGGCACTATGGTACACAATATTTTTGCAAGATATTTACGCAACGAAAAGTCGCTGATGAGTATTACACGAGAAATATTCTCGTCTAATCGATTCCACTTTTCAAATATGTGGTGGGTAAGGTTGCAGAGGATAATTCAATCTTTTGTTGAGTTTGATAGGACTGGAAACAATCAAGTTGAGTTGGAGAAGAGCTTTTCCTATCCGATATTTCATATTCCAGCGCGTGACACACAACTGCGCGGATGCTGTACAACTTCCACTAAGAAGAAGGGTGTCATCCCAGTGCTTGACTACTTGGATCCAGAAAATTTGATTGCAAATGAACACACCAGACAATTGTGTAATAAGAGCTGGTCAGATACTCGAATGACAGAAGAAATTTCACTGACAGCAAGATGTGATAGAGTTGAGTATCTACCAGGTGGGCAAGTAGCAATTATAGACTATAAACTTGGTTCACCACCTTCCAATGAGGAAGTTATGTCAGGATTTTTCCCGCAATTAATTTTACAAGCTTTAGCAGTGGAATACACAACAAAAAAAGAAGTCTCGGAGCTTGCTTATTGGAAACTTGATTATGATAAAATAAAGGTTATTGCTTTGAAAGATTATAGACAAAAAATGCATGAATTTCAGAATATTCTACCAGATTTCTTATCTAATTATTTAAGAGATACTACTCCCTTCATTGCCTCTCCTTATTTTGATAAATTCCTGAGATTTAACAGCTACAAACAACTAGAAAGGATAGGGGAGTGGTTATAAATTATATCTCCTCTCATCCAGATCAAAATAGCTGGTTGTACAGCTGGTTTACTAAGTGCAGTAGGAGAATTACTAGATTGTGATATAGACTCATCTTTGCTAGATTCAAACAACCATAAAAAAACACTAAAAAGTGATTCAATCAATTTTAGCCATTAAAACTTGAATAGTGGCTAAAATAGCTTTAAATTGTATATTTTTTTAGGAGGGGTATATGCCATCACAAAAACAGCTAAATGCGCAGCTAATTGATGCTGCTAAAAAAGGACAGCTAGATTTTGTTCAGCAAGCTATACAGGGTGGAGCAATTATTAATACAATAGATGATGATTATGGGAGAACTGCTTTAATATGGGCTGCTGAAAATGGTCAACTAGAGATATTACAATACTTGATAGAAGAGGGAGCAAATGTTAATGCAGAATCTCCGGGAAACATAACTGCTCTAATTCATGCTGCTGCCCATGGTCATCTTGAGGTAGTACAACTTCTAATAGCAAATGGAGCTGATTTAAATGTGAAAAAACGTAAAGGTCAATTCTCTGCCCTAACATATGCTATTGTAAATGGCCATAAGGAGGTAGCAAAGCTTCTAACTAGATATCATTTAATAGCTAATCTTGATATGTCAATACCTCGCTTGCCTCTTCCTACTTGTATACCAGAGTTATCATCTTATTGGTATAACTGTAAGGATGAGCTCAATAAAATGAAGGAAGAAGATAGTGAATTATATAATTTTCTTGTAAGTAAGGGCATTGATGACCAGGTAAGAATTTGGACAGGGAGTGAGACAATACAAAATATTTCACAAGATAGATTAAATATAGAATACTCAATTTATGCTAAAGATTTAACAGGTAAAATAGAATTAGTGATATTTTTTCTTAACAACAGGGAAATAATCAATTCTTTATTGCGGTATTATAAGGTAAGAATTCAAACAATTGATCAGGTAAAAAGCCTACTTGATCGTTTCACAAGAGAACATGTAGAGCTTGAAGTAGAAATTGTTCCAGCACAATTAAACTTTAATACTCAAGAGTTACAATCCCCTAAACTAAAAACATTATCATTTGCACAAATGATTAACAATCATGCAGGATTATTTTCAGCTGCCAAAAATGGTCAATTAGAAACAGTAAGATACCTGATAGAAAAACAGAAAGAAGATATTAATTCAACAGATCACTATGGAAGAACTGCTCTAATGTGGGCTGCTGGAAGTGGCTATTTAGAGGTAGTAAAGTACCTGATAGAAACAGCAAAAGCAAATGTTAATGTGAAAGATGGCTATGAAAACACTGCTCTGAATTATGCTACTAGAAACGGGCATTTAGATGTAAAAGAATATCTGAAAGGTTACATACAAAAAGAACTGCGGAAGAAATACGTCTGCATTGGCGTGAGTGGTGCAATAGGTTATGTTGCCGGTATGACAATATCATATTCTGCGGGAGCAGTGATTACAGTTTGTGCAGCATCAGCGACCGTTAGTCTAGCGTTAGGTGCAATGTTGGGTTATATGATTGTAGAAGTAAAAAAAGAGAAAGCAAACAAAGGTATAGCTTCTGCGCTTAAAGATGTTTTCACTATTCAAGCTCTAAGTAGAATAGCCTTATAGAGAGTGAAAGTAGGTTTATTGATTAAGGTTGCATGATTGCCTTAATAACAATAAAAAAATAATAGAAGCAAAAGATATGGCTTGAAAGTTTTCTAAGGTCTTCACTAAAAATGTCTCAACTTGACACTGAAATACAATTTGATTTAACTAATCATATATGTAGGTAATGTCAAACACTAGAATGAGGAAATATGGATAAAAAAGTTAGAATAGAATCAGATAGCTTAGGAGAAGTAAAAGTACCAAGTGAACATTACTGGGGAGCGCAGACTCAGCGTTCTTTGGAAAATTTCAAAATTGGTACAGAGAAAATGCCAGAGTTTCTGATTAAAGCGCTAGCAATAGTAAAACTTGCAGCAGCACGTGTTAACATGAAGCAGGGTAGCATAGATAATAGAGTAGGGGATGCAATCTGCTCAGCTGCAAAGGAAATAATAGACGGTAAATTTAATAATCAATTTCCACTTGTTGTTTGGCAAACCGGGTCTGGAACTCAGACTAACATGAATATGAATGAAGTGATCAGCAATCGTGCAATAGAAATTTTGGGCGGTGATTTAGGTAGTAAGTCTCCAGTGCATCCAAATGATCATGTAAACTGTGGTCAGTCATCAAATGACACTTTTCCAACAGCAATGCATATAGCAGTAACAGAGCAAATAAACCGCTTGCTTATTCCCAATCTTGAAGAATTATATAAAGCGCTAAATAATAAGGTTCATGAATTTAAAGATATAATAAAAGTAGGGCGTACTCATCTGCAAGATGCAACTCCTCTAACACTTGGGCAGGAATTTTCTGGCTATGCAGTTCAGATTAAAAAGGGAATAGAGAGAGTAAAGTCAACTCTGATCAATGTATATGAACTTGCACAAGGTGGCACCGCGGTTGGCACGGGAATCAATACTAAAAAGGGTTTTGCTGAGGATTTTGCTAAAGAAGTGGCAAAAATCACTAATTTTCCATTTATTTCAGCAAAAAATAAGTTTGAAGCACTAGCAGCAAATGATGCTTTAGTTGAGCTCAGTGGAGCACTCAATACAGTAGCAGTAAGCTTGATGAAAATTGCAAATGATATAAGGCTACTTGGTTCTGGTCCAAGATGCGGAATTGGAGAAATAATGTTACCAGAAAATGAGCCTGGCTCTTCAATCATGCCGGGTAAGGTGAATCCAACTCAATGCGAAGCGGTGACTATGGTATGTGCTCAAGTTATGGGAAATCATGTTGCCGTGACAATTGGTGGCTCAAATGGTCACTTTGAATTGAACGTGTTTAAGCCGGTGATAATTTACAATGTTTTGCAGTCTATAAGACTTTTAGCTGATGCAAGTTTAAATTTTGCAGAGAAATGCGTAGTTGATATTAGAGCAAACGAAGAAAGAATAAAGGATTTACTAAATCAGTCGTTAATGCTAGTTACTATATTAAATACGCATATAGGATATGACAATGCAGCAAAAATAGCGAAGCTTGCTTATAAAGAAAATATCACTCTAAAAGAAGCAGCAGCAAAACTTCAACTGCTCACTGAGGAGGAGTTTGAAAGGATAGTGAAACCAGAGGAGATGGTAGGTTAAACTACCACCTTTTTTTGTCCCTAGTTATTGTGGTAATATGTATGGAACTTTGCTGGTTGCTTTACATATACCTCTTCTAAATCACTTAGAGCGTGGTCATTGTGATTAAAGCCATATCTCTTAACCATTTCATCTAGTGTAACAGAGCTTAGAGAGAAACTGAACTCTGGCAATGGATTCACATTTGAGGATTGCAGACTAGTTAATGGCTCTCCGCCATTTATTTGAGAGTCTAGGAAAGTTAGCTTACCTTCCAGGCTAGTATGTTCTTCTGGCACTGCACTATCATTAACTATTGAATCTTCTGGTACTATATTGCAGAATTGATTATCGAATTCAGCAAAACCCTCAAATGAAGGTACTGATATGCATTGGCGCTTTGCTGGTGGCTCCACTGTGCATATTTCTTCTAATTCACATTCTGTAAGACTATTATACGCTGTAAAACACAAGTCTTGTGATCGCTGTTTTCCAGTTATTGAACGAATTATTTGGCTATATAATTGATTCTCTTCAGCTCTTTTTCTTTTGTTTACTAACGGTTCATTTTCATAAGAAAAGTCTGGTCTACTATCAAATGTATGTTCAACAACTGTTTCCTCGAATTCAGGAGTTATAGGAGATAAATTTAACTCTGGCAAATCATCCACAATTGAGGATTGCAGACTAGTTACTCCATTTATCAAATAGTTAAATACTCTGGGGATAATTGCTCACCTTCTAGGCTATCTGATATATTATAATTCGACGTTAAACTACTACTAACTGTCGAATTTTCTGTTACAGTATTGCAGAATTGATTATCGAATTCAGCAAAACCCAGAAATGGAATTACTGTTTGGCTACATGATTGATCCTCTTTGTCAGAAGAAAGTTCTAGTCTAGTATCAAATGGATGTTCAACAACTGTTTCCTCTGATGGAAGAGATATAAGAGAGAAATGTGCTGCTGGCAAATCATCTCTGTTTTGTACTAACGGTTCATTGGAGTTTTCAGTGCTTAAGTTGCTTGAACTCTCTTTATTGCTTAAGTAAAAATTCTTTAGGACAAGCTTAGCTTTGACAGTTGATTTTGTCTCTAAATTTACTTTATAATCTTCTTTTTGCTGGGGATTCAGTTGATTAAATAGAATTTTAAATAAAGTATATTTGGGATGAATACAATCGAGTGTATTGAAAGCAAACTTTTCATTCTCTTGAAGCAACTGATTAAAGATTAAAAGTGCTTCTTCCTTGTCTAGTGCATTTAGTATGCCGTACATAGCTTTAGAGCCTTGAGGCTTTGCTTTAACATACTCTATATATTCATTTTATGGTTAGTGGTAAGATTATTGAATATCTTTTTAAATTTATTTACTTGTCTATAAGAAGTGAACTTGTCTAAATTTTTCACCACTTCGTCGCTTATACTACCATGCATTTCTTTACCACCATCAAAGTTAATATATTAATATTATATGAACTTTGATGACAAAATCAATATAAAGTATTTAAAAATTAATTATTTTTCTAATAAAAATAGAAAATCTATAATTTTTTTTATTTTCCTGATTTGTGTCTGTTTTGCCTTCTATAGCTAACCCAAATTAGGTTTACCGAAACAAATTTTATGAATAATTTAAGTTAGCGTGTGACGTTGGAATCTAGATTTTTAGCTATGGTCAAGCCATAGGATGACAAATTGGACCCCAGACTATGCAAGAAATCTAAGGCGAATTATCTTTTATGGTCTGTATTTGTTTTTTCTACTCTCGTGACAGGAGTTAACAATGGATTATCAATTTGCTTTAAACTTTCACTTGCGCTTTGGTCTTGATTTGAAAGGAGCTTATTTTGTTGTTGCCCTTCATCATTTGGCGTACTTTTTTGAGTAGTTCCTTTTATATCCTCTACACTCTTTTTATCTTCACCAAAAAGTTTTTTGAATATTTTCTGCAGAAAACGTACCAAAAAGCCTTCTTCTTTTTGATTTTCTTTCGGTTGAGATATATTTTTCTTTTCACTCAACTGAGATTTTTTATTATTAGATTTTTTTTCTGTAGCATTCCTATCCACTGAGACTTGTTTTAACGAAATTTCAGGCTTTTTGTCGCTAGGTTTATCTTTTATAGGATCTTTGCTTACTGAAGGTTGTAACTTAGTTACTGTATCTGTTTGAAAAGAAATCTTTTTTTGTTCAAAGTTTTTATTTTCTGAAGCAACTTTTTCAGAAGTATCTGCCTCACTAACTGAGTCACGAATTTTGTCTTTTTGTACAGAGGTCTTTTCTTGTTTATTTTGATCAGAAATTTTGCCTTCTAATGTAGTTTGAGATTTTTTATTACTTTCAAACTCTGCAACTTTTTTACTTGTAAAAACGTCTTTTCCTTCGAATTTCTGTTTAAATCCAGCAATCTTTTTAAAATCTTCAGCTATTTTTTTTGCTGCACGATCCATTCGACCTTCAAGATTATGAATCAATTTTTTAATAATCTTCACTTCATCTTTACGCCCTTTTTGAGCTTTAAGCTCTCGGTGCAATTCAAAAATAATTTTTACTTTATCTTCCAATGAAGAATTTTCTGGAAAAACATCTTTAAGTTCCCGATTCAATTCGACGATCTTTTCAAAATCTTTAGCTACTTTTTTAGCTGCACGGTTCATTCGATCTCTAAGACTACGATTTAATTTTGCAATAGTCTTGATTTTATCTTCTAGTGAAAAATTATCTGCTGCAGAAATATCTTTTAACCTTTTCTCGAGATTTTCTTTGGTTACTTGCCTTTTGTGAGCTTTAAGTTCCTGGCGGAACTCATTGATAATCTTCACTTTATCTTCCAGCGACGTACCTTCTGGAAAAGCACCAGCAAAGACATCCTTGAATTTCTTCTCAATATCTGGTGTATCTTTAAGCTGTGTCATACCTACTAAATAAAAGCTTATACTAAAATCAGTATATTAGTTAATTATGTAAAAATGGTTAAGACACAAGGAGCACCTCATTTATGCTTTTTTCATCAAAATATCATTTACTTATTAGCTTAAAATACGTAACAATATAAAAATGAAAAATAGCCCATTAGCGGTAGTATTCGATTGGGATAATACCTTAGTTGATACTCAAGATAATATTTCTAATGCCATTAAGCATACTTTAGATTTGATGGGATCTGGCAGTAAAGTTGTTGATAGAAATTCTCATGAATCAAGAAAGAGCTACATGGTCAATTTGTTTGGTGATCAGTGGAAAAAAGCGAACCAGATATATCAAAAATACCTAGATAATGCATTGTTACAAAATATTACTCTGAATGAAGGAGTAGAGAAAATGCTGCAGACACTAAAAAGCCACAATATTTACCTAGCGATAGTTAGCAATAAGAAAAATACTAATTTACGTCAAGAAGTTGCCTATTTTAAACTAGATTCTTACTTTGAAAGAGTAGTTGGCTCATGTGATACTGCAGAAGATAAACCATCTGCAACTCCACTGCTGTTTGCACTGGAGGAGAGTACGCTACCTGTAAATAGAGAAAATGTGTTTTTTGTTGGTGACAGCATCACAGACATTCTATGTGCACAAAATGCAAATTGCTTACCTATTGTATACGGACAATCAATAAGAAGTTATGAAGATTTGTTATATTTTCAACATTTTAATAAACTTACAGAATTCATAGTAAAGTATTTGAAAGATAGGTGGTAATGACAGAGATCGCTAGTGTACACAGGCGCTTTTGCGCATATTTAATAGATGTAGCAATTTTATTAATTCCAACCTTACTAATTGTGTTGTCATTAGGGGATTTTCCATTAATTTTGCACCTGTCATACATGTGTATAAATTGCGGCTACTTTACATATTTTATATCTTCAACAGCTCAAGCAACTCCTGGTCAACAGTTAATGAATATATATACTATCACTTTAGATAGTTCTAAAATAGGTTTGAGCTTAGCATTTGATCGCACTATCTCTCAGTTTTTCCTTCCTATGCTAAATAATTCAATTATCACCTTTATCAAACTTTTTCAAACATCAGTAAATGCTTTAAGTACACTAGAAGTGATTATAGTGATGCTTACCTTCAGTTGGTATTTAGTTGCTTGCTTCTCTCAGAGGAAACAGGCATTTCATGATGTGCTATTTGATACGATTGTTGTGAGAAAAATGAATTGATGTTGCCTTGATTGTTATGTAGATTACATTGGTATATTAGCTAAAGAAAGGTTATGAATAAAGAAATAGTAGAACATTTAAATAAATTACTTACAAATGAGCTGACTTCTGTACGCCAGTATCTTTTGCATTCTGCGATTCTTAAAAATAGCGGAATCAATAAACTTGCAGAAAAGATGAGAAAGGAGCTTAATGAAGAACTTGAGCATGCAAATAGGCTGGCAGAAAGAATTTTACTGCTTAAGGGCATGCCAAATTTTCAAGATACAAATAAAATCTCAAAGTATGAAGGAAAGTTCACAAAAGATACAATGCAGAAAATCTTAGAAGATAATTCTAACTTAGAAGAAGAAGGTATCAAGGGAATCAAAGAGGCAATTTCCGTTGCTGAAAAAGAAAAGGATTTCGTGAGTGTAATGTTATTAGAAGGACTACTGAAAAATGAGGAAGAGCACTTACATTGGATCAAAGAACAGATTGACCTTATTGAGCTTATGGGTATTGAAAATTACTTGAGAACACAAATATAGAGTGTTAAGAAAAACAGTATTTATTTTCATTATACCTTTTTTACTTCTTTTTTCACTCGGGTTATGGCAGTTATTTAGATTGAGCTGGAAGAATAATATTATCAAAAATATGGATCTTCCAGTTATTCATCTACTGCCTAGTGATAATCTTTCAAAGTTTAACTACAGAAACGTTAAAATCGACGGAATTTTAAGTGATATAGAACTATATGTTTTCGCAGGTCAACGTGGCTATCATGTGCTGTCTCCTATGTTGCTTATCAATGGACATTACATGTTAATAAATAAAGGAATAGTCAGAGAAAAAAAAGAAGAAAAAGCAAAAATTGAAAAAGTAGCTGCTGATGGCGTTTTGTATTGTGATGGTAGCAAAAATTGGTTTATCAAAAATGATATTGCTTCAAATACATGGTTTACCCTAAGTACAGAAGAAATCTCCAATGATCTAGGTATTAAGCTAGAGAAATGTATATTGTGGCAAGATAATTTTGGTGGCAAATTGACTATACAGCCAATAAAGCATCTTGAATACGCAATTACTTGGTTTGCACTTTCCTTGATTTGGCTCATTATGTGCGTATTTTACTATAGGCAAAATATATATAAGTCGTAGAGATACAGTGTGGAAAAAGAAAAGCTACAAATAGAAAAAATGCAACAAAGTGGAAGAAAATACTTATTACAAGGGTTAGTGATATGTCAGTGTTGCAAATCCGTTTATTATGGAATGAGTAATGCTAAGGGAGGAAGAAGTTACTATCGTTGTCCTGGAAAACGTTTTGGTGAATGTAACAGCAAATCAATACTCGCAGATATACTAGAAGGGGTAGTATGGGAAGAAGTGAAGATGTTAAGAGGGCATATAACGAAGGAAAAGTGTGATTTATCAGAGGTAGATTGGGAGACTAAATTTAATATAATTAGAAAGTTAGTTCAGCGTATTGAAATTGATGATGATAATGTACATATGGTGTTTCGATTAAAAGAACTCGCTCTCGAAAGACAAAAAGAAGATATTCAACCTTGTACCAGAATTATAAAGAATGTAGTGCTATCAAATGCAATAGGAATGCATAAAGTTAGCAATGCCCTGGCTGCAATATCAGTTGCAGTGAAACTTGGAATTAGTGATGAAGAGATTAAAAAAGGTCTTTTGGAATTTAAAGGAGTAGCAAGGAGATTTTCTTTAATTGCCGATATTAAAGGTGTTAAGTTAATTGAGGACTATGCTCATCATCCAAATGAAATACAAGCAACCCTGGCAGCAGCACGTTTGACCACTAAAGGAAAGGTAACAGGAATTATCGAGCCGCTTCGTTTTGCTCGTATTCGTAATTTTTTTGATGAGTTCGTACGAATTTTCATGATGTTTGATTATGTAATTCTCACTCCTGTCCATCCTCCAGAAGATAAGCCTATTCCTGGCTGTGGAATTGATGATATACAAAAAGCCTTGATCAGTAATGGGTTTAATGATGTGAAGATGATGAATGATGCTTTACTCATTTCACATTTTATTAGTAATTCGACAAGTTCAGGAGATGTAGTATTATTTATTGGTGCTGGTAGTAATATAGCTAAACTAGCGAAAGAAACTGCAAAGCTGCTGCTAGTAAAATAAACTTAAGCATTGGTGATTTATATGATAAAATTGTGTAGTAAAACTGGATTCCAGTGTCTAGGCAAACAACTGTACAGACATTGCGATATGGGGATAGCTTCCATTAAGAATGGTGTCATCCCAGTGCCCAGACACTGGGATCCAGAAGACTTAACTTTAAATAAGTGGCTGTATAATAAAAACTGGATTCCAGTGTCAAGCACTGGAATGACACCATCTGTTACTCAAATTATCTGTTTATCTGTAGGTTACAATGTTCGTACACTGAAATGTTACAGCGCTGGGGTGACATTTCCCGAACGTGAACACAATTGTGAATCTAGTGGAGGTTTAGCATGATGAAAAAGACGATCAGCAGTGTATTTGCAAGAGAAATTTTAGATAGCAGGGGTTACCCAACAATTGAGGTAGAAATAGAACTATGTGATGGAGCAACAGGTAGAGCCGCTGTCCCTTCTGGGGCTTCGACCGGTAAACTAGAAGCATTGGAGCTGAGAGATCAAGATGAAAAAAGGTATTGTGGTAAAGGAGTGCTGAAAGCTGTTCAATCTGTAAGTGGAGTGATAGCAAATAAAATCATTGGCATGGATGCAGCAAACCAGAGTGCAATTGATAAAGTTTTAATTGAACTAGATGGAACAAAAAATAAATCTAAACTTGGAGCAAATACAACTTTGGGTGTGTCTCTTGCTGTTGCAAAAGCAGCAGCAAACAGCTTTAAAATGCCGTTATATAAGTATTTGGGAGTAGGGGAAGAGCAGATGCCAGTTCCGCTAATTAACGTCATTAATGGTGGAGTACATGCAGATAATAAACTCGATTTTCAAGAATTTATGATTCTTCCGGTTGGTGCTGAAACTTTCAGTGAAGCAATCAGAATATCTGCAGAGGTATTTCATAACTTGCGCAGCATTCTTAAGAAAAAAGGTTATAGCACAAACGTAGGAGATGAAGGTGGTTTTGCACCAAACATTGGAAGCACTGAAGAAGCTCTTAATTTGATAATTCAGGCTGTTGAATCTGCCGGTTATTCGATGAAAAATCACTTTGCACTGGGTCTTGATGTTGCTGCATCTACTTTTTATGAAGATGGAGTTTATAAATTTGAAAACAGAGAACTCACTTCAGAGGAATTGGTTCAGTATTATTTTGACCTTGTAGGCAAATATCCAATAATTTCTATAGAAGATGCAATGAATGAAGACGACTATGAAGGTTGGAAATTACTTACTGTAAAACTTGGGAATAAAGTTCAATTGGTTGGAGATGATTTATTTGTTACAAATTGTGAACTAATAAGTAAAGGAATAGAGGAGAAAATGGCAAATGCTGTACTAATCAAGCCAAACCAGATAGGAACACTTACGGAAACTTTTGCTGCTATTGAAATGGCAAAATTAAATGGCTACAGGGCTATTATTTCTCACCGCTCAGGTGAAACAGAAGATACAACGATATCCCACATATCAGTTGCGTCGAATTGTGGGCAGATAAAGACTGGCTCGCTGTCGCGTTCTGATAGGCTTGCAAAGTATAATGAATTAATGAGAATAGAAAGTTCATTAGGAGAAAATGCTAAATATTATCGCGGGTTGGCATGGATTTCATAGATGAAGTTAAATTATATTTAAAAGCAGGTGATGGTGGCGATGGCTGTGCTAGTTTTCGTCGAGAAAAATTCGTTGAATTTGGTGGCCCAAACGGTGGTAATGGGGGCAGGGGAGGAGACATAATTTTCATCAGTGATGCAAATCTCAACACTTTGCTTAATTTTCGTTGTCGAAGACATATTAAAGCGAGTAGTGGAAAAAGTGGTACGAGTAGAGATAAATCTGGCACAGCAGGAAAAGATATTATACTTAAAGTTCCAGTTGGTACACAAATAATCGATGAAGAAAGTGAGGAAATAATAGTAGATCTTGATAAACCTGACATGGAATTTCAAGTAGTGAAAGGTGGAAAAGGTGGGCTTGGAAATACTAACTTTAAATCTGCTACTAATAGGGCACCAAGACATTTTACCCATGGTCAGCCCGGCGAAGAAAGAAATATAATATTGAAGCTAAAAGTTTTATCTGATGTTGGCATTATTGGTATGCCAAATGTAGGTAAATCTAAATTTTTAACCCGCTGCTCGAATTCTGATACGAAAGTAGGCGATTATGAATTTACTACTATAAGACCACATTTAGGTGTAGCAAAAGTGGATTATAGCGAAATTGTGATAGCAGATATTCCTGGAATAATCGCTGATGCTCATCTTGGAGTTGGGCTCGGACACAAATTTTTAAGGCACATAGAAAGGTGCAAAATTTTACTGCATTTAATTGATGTAACGCGCGATGACATTATTTCAGCTTATAATTGTACACATAATGAACTGAAGCTTTACAATAGCGATCTTATTGAAAAAGAGGAAATTGTAGTGTTAAATAAATGTGACTTATTGGAAGAAACAGAAATCCTTGAGAAAAGGAATCACCTAGCCGGTTTTCTTGATAGAGAAGTACTGTGCTTATCAATCGACGATGATTTACAGCCCATCTTGAGATTATTAAACGAGAAAGTGAAAACTAAGGAAATTGATGTATATGATCCTTTTAAGATGTGAATTTTTTATTTGACAATCAAAGTCTGGATTCCAGTGGGTAATTTTCCACAGTTGTCTGCATTTTTTGTTCCACAACTTATCTTTTTTTCGGCTTGTGCCATTTCTCACACTGTCTCTTGCTTTCTTGAATTCAGAAATTCAATAGCTACAAAAGCATTTGAGTAGTTTTTTGTTAAGAATTAGGCATAGAATCCCCCATATTTATTAATAAAGAACAGAAAAAATGTAACGCACATACGACAGAGATTAAGCATATGTGTGCACCCATTTGCGCTGAAGAAGATACGCTACATTCTTTACTGAGTTTGATTATTTGATAAAAAAGTCTGCAGACGAAGATAGATTTTGAGCTCTAAAAATACCTCTACTTTGATTATACTAAGATTAGATAAATAGGCGAAGTAATTTTTATATTAATTTTTTAGCTTACAACCGATTTTACGTTCAACAACTTGACATTTATTCAATACTACTGTATAATAAAGATGTGCATTTTTTGTACTATGGCAATAAAATTACCTTGTAATAGGTGTATTGGACCCGAGGGCAGTACTCGGCGCCTCCACCATATTTTTTGATTGATACGGGGGCGAGTAAGGATCGACATGCATAGTAAAGATGGTAGCTTTGCTCGGTTAGATACCACCGCTAAGAGTTCACAATTTAGATGCAAACGATAACTTTGCTGCTGAAGACAATGTTGCATTAGCTGCTTAATTTAGGCACTATAACTTCATTGCTATAAGCACGGTTTAGGGAACGCCGGGTAACAGAAGTTTCCCCAAACATGTAAGGGTTATATGGATAAAACAGATTATCAGAAGTCGCTTAGTCATGCTAAATTTCAAGTTATCAAAAAGGCTCTAGATACTATATTAGATAATGTTTTTACTCCTCACTTAGAGATACTGTTTTTTACTCGATTTAATGGTGTTGCCATACCAGACTACTTGAAAGAATCATATCCTACTCAAATGCTTATTATATTACAGCACCAATTTTATAGTCTAAAAGTTTTTGAGGATAAGTTTAGTGTCAGTTTGAGCTTTCGTGGAAAACAAGAACAAGTCACTGTACCGTTTTTTGCTATTAGTGAGTTTCATGATAAAATTTCAGGAGATACTTTAGTATTTAGCGTTGATTCTGATAAAGAATATGAAAGTGAGAAATGTGCTGAAAAGTCATCAAATGGTAGTATTATATCTATAGATCAACTTTACGATAAGTAGTTTTATAATATCAATTAAAAGAAGTGATCTCATTAAGTAATGGGTAATTAAAATAAGGAAAATGGTTCTGAATACTTATCTTGTCATATAGATATCCATTCAGGTGTATGGCTAATGTGCAAATATTTAAACCAGTGCTTTCTTTCTTGTCATGCAAGTAGCTGATGCTGGTTCCTTTGTAATGGCGTTATCTCAGTGCTCAGACACAGAATTGTATGAACATTCGTTTGTGAAAGCAGTGTGTTAAATATTATAGCAGATTTTGCCTCAAACACAAAGGTATCAAGCACTGGCATGATAACGTCTATTTCTGTGATTGTCTTATCTATCTTATTTTGCCACTCTGCTGAACAGATACTTATATTGTATACATCTCTCCGTTAACTTATCAATAAGTTTTTTATCCACGTGGAATCAAAGATTACAATATCTTGTTAAATTTTAATAAAAATCTTTAAAATTTTAATATTTTATGTCATACTTAGTATATTATTAAAATATTAGGTAGCAGTAATGTCAACATATATAAAAGAGTACGTCAACGATATTTGTGGATCGCAAATATCAAAAATTCATCTTCTTAAGGAAGACAAGGTCAGAGTCTTTTTCAAAAATGATAATGGAAAAACTTTTGATCGAACTTTCTCAAAAAGAGATATTGCAGAATTTTTAAACCAAACTATTGAAACTGAAGACTTTGTTATCACGCAAGATATAGAGAATAGCATTGCTTGTAATATAAAAGGAATTTATAAAGACAGCAAAGGGAAATATCACTACACAGAAATAATATCATATACTCAGGTAAAGTTGGCTTATGAAGAGTATACACAAAAATTTAAGAGAGAAGATGGTATCATGTTCAAATTAAATCGACATATTTCCACAGCCATAGGGAATATGCCAACATTGAGTGGATGGTATAAAAAAATTCTAGGCTTTAATCCTAGAAACGGATTATGTAACCCATTAAGTAACTTAATTGTTTCTATGAAGCTAGAAAGTAGAGAAGACTTTTTAAGCTTTTTTAATAGACTAAATAACGAAATAACCGAGCAAGATATTATAGATTACCTTAATGGCAAGGAAGAAAAAGAACGGCAGTTACATTTGATACTAGTTCTATCGGAGTGCTTACCTATTTTATGTTTTTATGATGCTAAAAAGAGTAAAAAATTTGTTTTCTCTGACAACATCTTGCTAAATAAACAAAAATTTTTCTTTGATCCTAAAACAAAAAAACAAGCTTCCATTTCTCAAGAGCAACTTGAGCATGCATTAGATAACACAAAATCAGAGCATTATATAATGTTTAGCTGCCGCCGCAGTTATTATTATAAAGATGAAAAGCTCAGTAAAGATGGGCATGCTATGCTAATATATAAGGGAGAAAATAGTAGGTACATATTTTTTGACGCTAATATTGGAGTGGTTGGTTTTTGTTCTAAAACAGGCATTGCGCAATTAGAACTAAATGATGTGCTTGATTTGATAAACCTTGCCATCTGGTATTATTCAGCCAGTGGATATTTTAGAGAGCAAGTTCCACATAGCTGTGACACATTAATTTTGCTTCGAGATGTAACATTGGTGCTGCAGGAAGTTGAAGAATTTTACAGTAGAGGGAATCCAAGGCAGCAAATAGTGGACATCTCTGTTGATAAACAGACTAATCAGTTATTGTTTGCACCTATTTATTATTGTGGGGCTTGATTTTATATCTATCACTACACATAATAGGTTTTAGTATAAATTAGTAATATGCATCCAATCATATACTTACTTAACCTGCTACTAGATCTTTACAGCTTCATTCTAATATGCTCAGTTGTTCTCGATTTGTTGGTTAAATTGAATGTGGTTAACATGTATAATGAGATTGTAAGCAGCATAATGCAAACTTTAAACAGACTCACTTATCCTCCACTAAAGGTTAT
>DWCF01004224.1:0-17098 GCA_018230265.1 Delias oraia
TCGTCTTTCCATCGTGTGGCGGGACGTCCCACTCTGCGTTTTCCGGTGCGCGGTCGCCACTCGAGAACCTTTCTTCCAGATGATAGAGAGATGATTTCGTAGATGCGTTGCCGGCCTTTTATTATATAATAATCAGGTTAGCAATTGGATATGTATTAATAGAGAACGTATTAAATTAATTTCAGGAAGGCTGCGAGTTTCAAATTGACGAGATTTTCCACGTGGGAGAATCAAATGGGCCGGTTGTGGGCGGACTCGTTGCGAAAGGGCAGTTGGTGGAAGGCGACGATCTTATTATTGGTGAGTAAAAAAAGGTTACTGACATTTTTAGCTCCTTAGATGTTTCTTCATTAGTAATTTGTTCGGGAAGGACATAAGATGATAATTACGTCATTTCCATGCGTGGAAAGTGTCTCCAGTTTGGTATACAGTCAAACCTGAGTATGTGAGAACTCTATAAGTAAGAGTTATAGCCCGAACCCGTCATGTTAAGCACCCAAAATGTGTATTAGCGAGAAATAGAAACCTATATAAGAGAGTCGTTTTTCCCTCATGGACCTCCGTAAGTGAAACATCTATAACTTACTGCCTGAATAAGCGACAATCGTATTTGTTTAGGAGGAACTACATATAGCTACATTAAAAATATGTACTTTTTATATAGTATAGCGGACAGCGGAGCAGGTGGGTCTCCTATATGGTAAGAGAACACCGCCGCCCATGGACAACCGCGCCACTGTCCATCTGATATCACAGATATACAGAGCATATCGGAGGCACTTAAAACTGCCGCTTAAGTGGAGTAAAAAGCCGGCATAACAACCAATTCACAGACGGTGGCGCGGTTGTCCATGGGCGACGGTGTTCTCTTACCATATAGGAGACCCACCTGCTCCGTTGTCCGCTTGAGAATGAAATGAAAAGTATTTCTATAAAAATTGCTAAATTTCTCATTATTCTTTGATTATATTGCTTCTAATATTGTCCTGTAGCAATAGAATAAAAAAAAATACAATTTAGCTATGGCATTAAGTTTATTTATATTTATTTATTATATATTTATTTAAAGACAGTTCTAAGCGGGATTTTATTACAGGGCCATTGGACACGGGTGAGTTTGTTGAAATATCCGTAAAAACGATATATCGCAACCGGGTTCCGTGTGGCTCGGCAAGGGCCGGTCAATCCGCGTCGCTAGGTCTAAGCCGGGACCCGCCCAACCTTCGGCCCGGAATGGTCCTTTTGAGCCGGCCCGGCCAGTACCGTGCAGGACAGCGACCCGTGTGGGGGTGTACGGAGAGTTGTATGAGAACGGTGAGTGGAATTGATTTTTTTATAGCATAGCGGACAACGGCTGGTAGGCCTCCTGTATGGTAAGAGAACACAGCCGCCCATAAACAACCGCGCCACACTCCGCGTATTGGTTGTGTTGACGGCTTCTTACGCCACTTATACGGCATTTTTAAGGACCTCCGATATCGTTACTCACTCTGCGAAACACAAGACAAGAACAGTTTCATGCTGAGTATTCTGCGAGCCCGTGGTATCGCTTCGGACAAGCCGGCCCAATTAGTGCGTCCGCATATGCTTCAGCATGGCGCTCCCACGGTTAAAACGGGTTGTCGCTTTGAAGGAAATATCACTGCTGACAGCTGAGTCCACAGGTGTGTGGCACTATATGTCTTGAAAAACGCTCAGTTGTGGAACGACAAACATGTTTATTAATACAGTTTTAAGCTGGAATTATTTCGTAATTTATTTCATAGTTTGTGCTATATGAAATTTATTTATGATATTATTTTTATGAAGTTACAGATGTCGCAGACGGTACCAAAAATGCTGAACAAAGATAAAAATCGTAAGAACGTCAAGAGGAAAAACAACTTCCTGCAGGAAGTAACAAATTTACAAAAGATCCTCACAAAGGCACGCCCGTTTGACACGAACGTGAATGACATCGGCTCGAATCTGGAGAGCAGCATTGACTGGACAGACGAAAGGCATATCAATGAGCTGTCATTGAATGAGACGAAAGGTGAAAAATGCGTGTGCTCTGGCCGAGTTTGGTTGGAAGATCCGAATGACCCTAGGGGGTGTATATACTTTCAGGTATTTTTATTTTAACTTTTTTATGGTGTAGCGGAGCAGGCGGGTCTCCTCTTAGAAAGAGATCACAGCGCCACAATGCGCTTTTGTTGTGTTGCCGGCTTTATTAGCTGACACGGCGAAAGTTGTTTTGCCATATAAATATGAAAATTATATGCTGCGGACTTTTGAAGACGTTATCAAGCTCATATATCTCATCGTTTAGGTATTGCCACTGGAATTTATAGTATAGCGGACAACGGAGCAGATGGGTAAGAGAACACCGCTGCCCATGGACAACTGCGCCCCAGTCCGCGCATTAGCGCCACTTAAGCGGCATTTGAAGGGCCTCCGATATCCTCACTCACTGCGAAACACAGTACAAGTAGAGTGAAAGAAAGCTTTTTTATTTACTTTGCAAATCCGGTTACCATGAATAATCGTTTATATTTTTCGGATTGATATATAGCATATGTTATTCAGAAATAACGTAGCTTTTTCTGTTAAAATCAAGATCAGTTCATGAATTATTCCCCCTACAATGTCAGAGATAAACTTTAACTTATAATATCAATGTGCCTCTCCTATGAATCAGGCATTGCACAATGATGAGTAATTCAAGTATCGTATTTTCAGTTAGTTCCTAATAAAAGCAATTTATAATTTAAGATTAGTGGATCGCAAAAGATTCTCGGGACAAGTTGTGTATCAAAAATATCTCACGCAAACTACAATACCGATTTTTCTCAATTATTATTTTACTTGGTACTTGGTTAATATAATCTAACGTAATATATTTCAGGCGACGGTGCATCTAATACGCCATTCTACAGCTATATATCCCGGCTTTCAATGCTCTGTTCACGTTGGTAATGTGCGACAAACTGCCATTATTGAGGTAAGTAGGTTTGTATATCGCGGACAACTGAGTAGGTGGGTCTCTTATATGGTAAGAGAACACCGCCGCCCATTGAAAACCGCGCCACAGGAGTGAATTCAATGAACGCGCTAGTCATTCCATCAAATAGAGGATTCAACCAGATGACTGCAATATATCCAGAGCAACACTTATGATTTATAGTATGTAAATTGGGAAAAATATAATTTAAAATATCACGTAAGTTGGACGTGGTACCCACCTATCCGGTCGGGCGATCTGTGCTGAGTCCACAAATGCATTATAGTCATTGTCTATGAGGTTTGAGTTGTATTTTGTTTTCAGGGAATTTTAGCTCCGAACAGCGTGGTTCGTGCTGGTGAAACAGCTCCAATAGTTTTTCGTTTCGCTCGTTGCCCCGAGTATCTCGTTACTGGACGGAGGCTTCTTTTCACAGCAGGTCTTGGGACCAGGTGAATATTTAATTACTTTTTAACTTTTGGCAATTTAAATACATTTTAATCCATCAATATTTATGTTCTTTTCGCACAATACGCATTTTTTTAACACTGGTGGCAAACGAGCAGGAGGCTCGCCTAGGGCAAGCGGTCCTCCGTCCATGGTCATCCCCAGCCCTTGCAGAGCCGCGGGTGCGTTATCGGCCTTTCCAAGCTCTTTATTAACTGGAGTAACACTCCAAAAGTTTTAACGGGGCATATTGAATAAATACTATTGTTAATGAATCCTATGCCTCATTGTAAACGCTTAATCCAAACTACCATTTCTTATTTTCAGAGCGATTGGACGGATCACACAAACCTTTCCACATATTCCTTGAAAGAATCAAATAAAATGTGGTTAATCTTTTTGACGGCAAGGTCATAAATTTGGATATTTGACGTCCATTTGACCTTAGAAATCACTATTTTAAAGTATATAATTATTAACACACTATTTAGAATATTCTGACCTTTAACTCATATTAACTGCTTCTTGATGTGATGTTTTTGGATATTTAATCTAATATTAAATGACTATCTCAGTAAACACTGAGATCAAATGAAGATCATAAAATTTCAAATATTTTACAGACTGTATGGAAAATTGATCTTAATTTTTAAGATAACAATATAAAAAAATAATATTTAATGATTATCAAATGATTTGGTTTTTTGACCTAGCTAAAAATTAGTCGAATGAGATCAAAAACTGAATTTTTTTTGTACTTTGCTTCTGCAACGTACAAAAAAATACATCACTGAACTGACAATATATTGGTTGAAAAAACCCATAGAGACATTTGTCTGAGAATTTGATTATTTCAAAACCACTGTATATTAGAAAATAGTTTTATTTTAAGATTTATACTACTTATTCTATTTCTTAGAGAAAATACATAAATTTCAACTAAATTAGCTTCAACGGGCTAAGATGGAACACTACCATAAACAATATTGCGTTCTGTATACATAGATACAGAGTAAAGAACGTCTAATATTAACTTAATTAAGGTTCTGTGGTGTATAGCCAATATATTTATCTAGTGACTGAGCACCATTTGGCACAATTTTTGTTAAATTTCGTTGCGTAGATGTTTTCAGTGTTGGTTTTAGTTATAAGAGGTAAATATGAATCTTTATTTTCGTTTGAAGTATTATGTGATACTAATATTTATTGTATATTAATTTCATGATTGATTTTATTTGGACTTTTTCTGTTTTGATGTCTGAAAATTGTTTTTAGGCATTAACAGCTAGTCAATTTGTCTGTTAAGATCATATTATAAAGAATTGTATGTGTATGTTGGGTTTATTAGTTTTCTTGTTAGATGATATATATATATGTCCTATTTATTTGGTCTTTAAGACTTAAATTACCTGATTTTCTTTGTATATTCATATATTTTATTGAAATTGAAAATTATATGAATGAATTTTGTCATGTCCAAAAAATTTAATAATAATCGTGGCACATTTTATTAAATACGTTTGTAAGTAAAAAAAATATAAATAGAAAAATATTTGTGTATTTTTGAATATATGTATAACATAAGAAAATTAATCGTCCGTTTTTCGCGCCATTTTAATTCATAGAGGCTTTCTCGAACTACATATACAATTTATTTTCTAGTAGATATTGTTAAAGTATCTATTACATCTTATCGTTATCCAAAATAAATATTATTCGTTTTAAATTATTTGTAAAATTATGATTCTAAAGTGTGAAATTTTTCCTAGCGAAATAGGCTAAGGCCTGAAGATATGCACTGACAATGTACGTAATTTCCATTTGTAGTTTTGTTTATGAGAATAACAGACTAAAAAATAGAAATTATTTATAAAAATCTGTTTTACGAGGCAAAAAATGCTTTCAAATAATAAAATATAAATGTTTGAAAATTTTTGATTTAAACCCCGTTACATTCGGGTAAATAGTGTACTTAATATTGATATCCGAGACACTCTTTTTGTGTAAGATTAACAATGTAATTTATTGTGAAATAATATTAGCAACAATGCCTAATACGTAGCACGGGCTTTCCAAAGATAATTGTTTTTTTTTTGCAAAATTGTATATTTTGATTGTGATTATCAAAAGAACACGTGAAACCATGCACAAATTTGAAATAAATTTGAAATTTAACAAAAAGATTTTTTTTATCACTAAGATATACAATATTCCAGTACGTTAAAATAATAACTTACAAATAAATTACACTCAACATGTATAAAAAATCATTGTAGTAAACTATGGCTTTTCTAATTACTTTGATTTGGTGCGTAAGCCACAAATTAAGATTAAGGTATGTCGTGTTGGACATGACATTGACTTTGTCAGGTAAAGCTATAAAAGAACATGTTCATATAGGCTAAGAAAATTGGAAGTATATAAAACTTATATACAACATAATATTTAAAAGTGATTGTAAAAAAATCCATATCCCTGAAATAAAGACATTAAATGTTGTTTTTTTGTTAAAAACAGTGTGACGTTATTTTGTTATTATTTCAGTCACAGAGTGTGATGATATTTATATAATATAGCTGGTTTTAATATTTAACTTAAACGTCATGATATCATCATCAACATCACTTCAGCCGTAAGACGTCCACTGCTGGACATAGGCCTCCTTGCAGTTCCATGAATACCTGTCGGAGGCGACCTGCATCCAGCGTCTTCCGTCATGATATAATTTGAGCAAATTAACAGTCATAAATTGAAAATAACTAAATGTTAATAAATAGAAGACTAACATTAATAACAAATTCGAGCTTCACAAGGCAACTTAAAACTACTTTTGCTAGTTTTAGATTAAACATCTTGTGATGTACAAATGAGAAAACAAATATTATGTTAATACGCTTTCCAAAAAACTACAAATTCATTTTTTATCGTATAGCGGACAGCCAAGCAGGTGGGTCTCTTATATGGTAAGAAAAACACCGCCGCCCATGTACAACCGCGCCACACTCCGCGCATTGGTTGTTTCACCGGCTTTTTATGCCACATAAGCAGAGTTTTTTAAAGGTCTCCGATATCCTCACTCACTCAGCGAAATAGTAGAAGTCCCGTTTCAAATACAACTACCATTACACGCTGAGTATTCCGGTGGTATCGCTTCGGAAAAGACTGCCTAGTTTGTGCTTCAGCAAGGCTCTCCCACGGTTGAAATGGCTTACTCATGGAGATGGTCAAGTAAATCAATATGGTTAGACGGATGTAATCATCAATTCAGAATTCTTGATGTTGGTAATCAAATATCCTCGAATTTCGAAAAAAACTGCACAAGCACAGGTTTACACCGATGTAATATCAAACTTAAAATAATTGTTTGTACTTCTTTAAAAAAGTATTGCTCAAGAGAGGTAGAGAAAGTTGTAAAATATAAAAAGCAATGTTTACCTATCAAATCAGTTGTCGTTGTACTTATTACGTCTTTTTTACATCTCTAGCCAAATAGGTTTTTATTAAGGGAGCGCCTTTGGTCGGAATGAATTCCTTAATAATGAGATTCTCTATATTAAATGTCCCCTCTCTATGCCCTTTCATATGTATCCCTAAACACTCGCACACTAGTTCAATGTCGCATACCTTGCAACCGATATACTCGGTGGTATCTAAGGGTATGTGGTTCAAAGTGTGGTCGTAACACAAAGCGTCGTTTGTGAAATAAACATCGCAGTGCGCGCATTTAAATAACTGCACACTGCTCTCGGAGTACACGGCACTTGAAGTTGCAATAGGCGAGGAGTGTGCTTTTGATGTTTTACGAGTTTGTATATGTTGTTTTGAGAGCGGATACTTCTTAGAGGGCCTGATATGCGCTTTCGATGGTGCTGCTTTGATGCATTTGCCTTTCTTAGCTGGTTCAACTTTAAAACAGTCATTTGATCGCCTTTTCCCGTGTGTCGGCGAATCGGAGCCTACTTTGATAGTATAGTTATGCATGTCGTGATATATTCTTATTTTTAAATCTTCCAATTGCAGTTTCATTCTGGTGTGGTGGACATAGACATGTCGCCACAGACTTCGGCTTTGGAATTTAAGACCGCAAACTGAACAGGCATGTATTGGGAATATTTTTTGTTGGGTCTTATGTCTAAGTAAATGAGAATGTAATGTACTGAAAAGCATGAAATTTAAATTGCAAATGCTACATTGGTAGATCGTTTTCAAATCCTCTGGATTTTCAAGTAGATTCTTATTTAACGTTTTCATAGCGCTATTTGACAATTTTGCTTTCTTCACTATGTGCAGAGATTTTTTTTCTACAGCGTGTCGCTTTTTTATATTGTGCGATAAATGTTCTTCTTCATAATCAACAGCCAGGTCATCACCACTAAAGGCTACCAGAGATGGCTCGGTTAAACGTTTCACCAAATCCGATTTAGTGTTGGTCGTAGAATGTTCGTGATATCGCAGATGAATGTTGTAGGCCACCTCGTTGTAACTCACCTGACAATTAATACAAAACACAGCTGTTTTCTTCCTAAAAGATTTTCGTTGGCCATTGTTATCAGGAAACGTGATTTTACCGTCATTCCCATATTGACCCCAGTCAGAAATAGGCTCTTTCATTTCATTATCCGTCTCTATGTCAATAAACCTCACTTCGGTTAAATTTATCGTTTTATTTTTATGTGCGAGCGTATGGTTCACGTGATTATCATATGAAAAACCCAATCCGCATAATCGGCATATATGAATTTTTTCTAGTGTGCAATTGCCCTCTTTGTGATGTTCGACCTGTCTTATAGGATCGAAAGCTTTGCATTTACCACAATAATATAGTATATTATTTTCGGTAGAAATTAATCTTTTCAAGTCTGATATCTTTCCACAAATAAATTGAATGATCAATGGTTTGATATTATTCGCGTGCATTCTGGCGTGTGTATCGCGACACTCGGCTGCAATATTTACATCGCACAGCGTACACACGTCACTTTTCTTCGTCTTACATTCGCTTGCGTGGGATACGTGTACGGAATGGCCATCTATGCCTACCTTACACTCTGAGCAGACTAGTGTCAATCTGTAAAATATATTTTTTGACATGTCAATGACATTTATGTTCGACATCATCTGATGCTGTAACTTATGGCTGGGTATATCCTGAGGTCTCATTGCACGGTTGCATATATCGCATACTGCTTTCGGTTTGGTCGCCAAACAAGTATTACTATGAATAAAAGCAGTTTTACATGACATGAAATGTAAAAGGCACTTGGGACATTTGAATATCGTCCCTTTCGCCATCCAAACCAATTCGAGGCCATCGTCATTTTTCGAGTTCTCCCTGATTGGTTCTATAGAGTATGAATGTTCTTCTTCAGCTTTATCCTTGTCTGTTTTATGAATGTAACTGTGTACATCGTATTGTTCCAGTGTTGGAAAGCTAATTTCGCATTCGAAACAAAAGTATTCTTGGACATGTTTCATCACTTTCGTAGAGATAGACTTATGTTTACCGAGCACATGACTGTTAAAGGCCTTAATTGTGGAATATTCAACGCCACATTTACATATTCCACTAAAAGTATTTCGGATGGGTGATAGATATATCGCTTGATGATTGCGATTACAATGTTTCGCGTAATTTTTTAAAAAGCGATAATAAACGCCACAGGCTGGACAAATCAGATATTTCATTTCACCGTCGTCATCAGAATCATTGGAAGCGACGATCTTCGATTCGACGATACTATTTGTACTTTTTAAATCTGGTTTGCATAGTACCATTTTTTGAGCTGTACTCTTCAGAGGAACATTTCCTAATGTTGCACCTTGTTGAGATTTTCCTTTACGACATCGTTTATTGGATCGTTCGTTTTTATCAGATGTACTTTTGATGGCTACTTTTCTCGATGATATATATTTGAAACTCTTATCTGATACACCTTTAGCCGTACTGCTAGCGGTAGGTAATGAAGAGCCTTCAAGGTGATATGAATTTATATGATTATGAAGAGATGACACGTTTGGAAATCCCCTATCGGTGCATAATACACAGTCCCCGCTAAACTCTTCATGTAGCGGTAGTAAATTGAGAATGTTGTGTACTCCATCTATGTGAGACTGATAAAAATAATGGTTCATAAAATGTTTGCCACACATTGGACATATAAAATACTTTCCGTCTCTGTCATATTTATTAGAATCAATTTTAATTATTTCAACTTCAATTTTTTCTTTGGGCAAAAGAAGAGAATGCGTTTCAGTGTGCGCATTTAATTTGTCCTGAGAGGTGAAAAGGATCAAACATTCATGACAATAAAACGGGTGGTTCCTTAAAATGACTCCCCAGTCTTTTACGATAACTGTGGCAGAGAATGGGTCACGTTCGGGTTTAGGTTTAGAGTCGTCTATCAGTTCATATTGAAAATTTGTTTTGTTTGGAATATTTGAACCTAGAATAATTTTATTTCTTGATAAGACCGAGTTTTTATATGTTAAAGATTTACAATCATTGCTAGATGAATGTGAGGAGATGTCTGCCCTCTCTTCTTTTTCTGTAAGAAACATACGATGGCGATAATAATTATCCTTCTATCATCAAATAAAAATTATAATTATGATAATAAGCATCTAAGATTCAATGTTAAGTCGAAGGTTTTAGGTCCAAAAATCCGAGACGGTAAATGTTCCAGTGGGATGGGAACAGTTGTCATCTAATTGTCAGCAAAACATCAGGAAACTAAAAATGTACATAGTGACCTTATAAAAGATAAATTATTTCACACATAGTTATTGTTCATACTAAATCTCTATTCGATAGTACACTGGAACCTGATCAATTCATAGTTCAAACTATTTCAAAGTTTTTTCTCTGATGGAGAAGCTAATTCTTTTAGATTGATATGGTTTAATATATTCCACAATTGAAGATTAAGTGTTGTATTGAAATAAAATTATAACAAAAATTATCAGTTTCTAGATTCTTTTTTAGGAGATTCTCATTTTTCAAAGGCATTCAAATCTCCGTTTTACAGGAAGCACAGGAAAAAAATTGCTTTATCTGTAGTTATCAGATACAGACACTTCTGAAAACTATACAATTAATAAATAATTGTATAATAAATTATATTCAAGTCAATCATCAAATTAAAATCACCACTAGCTACATTTTAGTGTAGTGCTACAATTTATTAATATAATAAACACGATCAAATTTATAATATAGTAAAAAGAGTAATTGTTTAAAAGTTTGGGACTGTCACTTTAAACAGATAATAATTACCATTTAATACATCTTCTTTACTTTCACTTGGCAAATCACCATTTTGACATGCTATGGTTTCTGAAAGATTAATAATAAAAATTAAATTTAAGACAATGTACTCAAAATAATAAAAAAATTGTAATCTAAAGACTCATTTTACTTAAAAAGATACGAGATATATCATTGTATCAAATTGTGATCACAGACCCTGAGGGATCCATTCTCTTAACTTGTTCTGCCTTAAAGGCCCTCCAAGAGAAGGGATAAGGTGTGCGAACTGTGGAAACAGGGCGTTGATAAAATTTGGCCCAGTATAGGCTGAAGAAAAGATACCCGAGGCCAGAACTCGCCCTATGGTATTGCTATGGTGAGATGAATCTGAGCATAGCTTACGGTTAGGTCTCACCCTATGAGTGCTCCAGTGAGGTGACTAGTGGAAGCTACAGCTGGCGCCCCCGGGACTCGATATATCAGTTTACAAAAACAAATACAACATCTACATTGACTTAATCATATATTGTGGGTATGGTGGGTCCAAATGGGTTAATTAGATATTTTAAATGCTTTATAAGAGTTATTGTAAAAGCTAATAGATATGTAAACTAAAATAAAAATTTCACTTATACAATTGTAATATGGTTAAATATTTTGTTGATTTTTATTTATTTATTTTTTTGCGATTGCATTCATATTATTCATCACAAACACATTTTGTTTGAAACCTTTTTCAATCAAGAAACATTTGGTATTTTTTTATAAGTAGACTGTAACGTACACTACGATAGACAAACAGTTATTAGCAATATGTAAAAAGTACAAAGATAGTAAGTGTCTATGTACTCTTGAGAGATTGCTTACCAGTATCAACTTCATGAATGTTTTCTGTTTTAATCCATGCTACATCAGAAAAAACTCCCGTAATGCATGGATATTTCAGATTATCACATTTTTCGACATTTAGATTCGACGACATAACGCTAACCTGGAACAATAACTTTATCAACACAGTTTATACAATAAACTTTACCAAAGTTTATGTGATAGAAAAACGAATTAACCTTTTAGAATTAAACTTGTCTAAATTAAAAGTGGTTAAAAATATGTTATATTAATTATCCTCGTCAGGAACTCTGTGTTTAAAATAGGCATGTTATTAGTGTCTTATATTTTAGGTTCTGTAACAAGTAATCAAATTTTGCAAGTATAATTATAATGATATTTACTTTAAACTAAAAATAATCGCAATTCGGTTACGATTAACGATATTGCCTCTAAACAAATTTAATAAACTCAAAATTAGATAACATTTCAAAAATAAAATTATCTAAAGAATAAAGGTTAAATAAAAACACAGATAATAAATATCGTCAACAATTTTTTTTTGAAAAACCTTAAATTATAATTATTATTATTAACTTAAATTATAAATGAAATTTTTAATGATACACTGTGTCTGTGAAGTAAATTACAACTTTATGAATAACATATTTTTAAACAGAGTTAATAAATATTGAGACAGCGAAACGGTTTTGTAGCCAAATAAAAAACTTAATAAAAAAAAAGTATTAGAATTACAATTGTCAAAATAATTTGGCGGTAAATATTACTAGATCTATAATCTTTAAATTTTAAACATTGAGTCATATTTCTGTAATTTGAAATGATTTACAGGAATAAAGTGGCATAGGAGGTTATTTAAAATATGGCGAGAACAAGAGCTTCTGTTGGTGCAAAATGTAAATAATTGTCTAGAAATTATCAAGAAGATTCTTTACTTATCAGAAAATCTTAAAATGTTTTCCGATTTCAGTGTCAATGGGCAAAAGCAGTAAAGCAAGATGTAGTGTAGCTCCAACAACGTCTAACAGTTCAGGTTTGATTTCTTGTTGCTCATTTAATAACACTTAATACTTATGAAAGTTTGAAACGACTGGACCTACATTTGTTAATTCCAAAGAAACTTTTCCCAGGTTCAATTTATAATTATTATAAATCAAATTGATTTTTACTATTCAATGTTTTTCACGTTTTACTTTTAGAAATAAATATGGTCTTTTTTGTTCCATCATTTACAATGCAAAAAAAGTTTTATCATTTAAAATTCGTATTATGTAAAATTTTGCAGGTGACAAATCTTCTAGAAGTTATTCCGGTGGTAACCCAGTTCGTCCACGGGAAACTCCCACTTGGCAGAAACCAATCACAACATTTATTTACTCAATACCAAAAATTATTATAGAAGATTCAGATGCTGGTAATAACTTATTAAAAAATTATTGAATTTGTGGCTGTGTCACATTTCACTATATTTGCTTATGTAGGCTTTTATAGTTCTAAATAATTTATTCAAATTTTAAATTATGTATTTTTATTGAACTTCATCTTATAATTATCTATTTACTTTAAACATTCATTATGAATATTTAATTAGTTTAATTCTCAATTCTTAGGTCTCTTGCAGTAAAAACATATAATTTGCACACTAGTCTTCAAGTACAAAAATTTCATTAGGTTTTTAGTATTAAATCATCAACATGTTTAGAATAATGTAATACTTATATTTTCAGTTGGCAGCTCCAAAATAAAGCCACAACGTAAAATCATATACTCAGATGAAGAAACTGATACAGACTCTAAAAGTCTCGGTGATGAAACAATTGATGTAGACAACAATAAGGTTAATGAAATGGATACCAGTGAAGTTGTTGAAAGTCGAGTTTATGGTGATAGTACAGTAGATAAAAATAAAGTTATTATAAGTGAAGTTGAAAGTCAAATATATGGTGAAAGTGAGGACTATAATTTAATTGAATCACCCCCAAAAAACAAAGAATTAGAAGACTCTATAATACTAGAACCATTAAGTGGTGAAAATAGTCATAAAATGGAAGAGTACTTTCCAAAAACTACAAAGCAATCTAAGGGTGTTGGAAAGAAAAGTAATAAAGAAAATTTGAATAATTATAAAATTAAACGTCGCTTGGATGAGGAATATGATGAGTCACCAAATAAAAAGATTAAAATTGAATAAAATATTTACTATTAAACTTAAGATTTATACTAAAAAAAATAAAACAAGCTTTGCCCAATGAATTTGATAGCTCCTAAAATTTAAAATTTGTTATCATAACATTATTTATTTGGGTCAGTTTAATTTTCAAAAATTCATAACCTTAAGAGTTTTTTTCACTTCATAAAATATCTAAACATAATATCAAAGCCTGTAAAAACAAATTCTCAATTTCTGATCATATTTTATAATGACTATTTAAAATAAGTTCTTGTTAAAATAGATTTTTGTTACCTGATCATTTTGTAAGACAATAATAATTAATAAATGCTAATTCCAAAATTATCATGTTTGATTTCATTTTCAATTTACAATAAAATTAAAATAATAATTTTCAAAATTTAAAAATATGTGTAAAAGGTATCATTGTAATCCTTGCCATCCTTTCGGGATAGGTACTTTCGAGAATTCCTGTGTTGGGTAAAAAAGTAACCAGCATTTAGAAGTCCAGACTTGGAGTACTACTATTAAAAGTAGTGACAAATTGTAAGGTTTTACATAGTTTATAGTCACCGGAAATAATATAGTCTCAGAGGATTTATCAGGAAGTGGACGTCGTATGACCG
The DNA here is from genome assembly GCA_018230265.1 of Delias oraia. NCBI lineage: Eukaryota > Metazoa > Arthropoda > Insecta > Lepidoptera > Pieridae > Delias > Delias oraia. The sequence continues at coordinate 14,322 of DWCF01004224.1, forward strand.
CGATGGCACAATGACGTAGCGAGTAGAAGTAGCTACCGGATGTCAGTGGCGCGTCGTCCCGATGTGACGGAAGTGCCTTAGGAATTATGTGTTCAGCAATTTTGTATCTTTGTTACTTATTTCTTTGTTAAAATGAATACGCTTCTGATCCTTAATAGTAGCTAGTAGGTAAAATAATTTTTTATATCCGTCAGTAAATTTGGAGCCTATTAACATCAAACAAACATTCAAATCTTCTTTTTCTTCTTATTTATTATTCGGCAGCCACGAAATAATCACGTACGCTTTTGAAATGAATCAATCAATAATAACTCTTACGAAGCTTATTGTGACAGCATTCTATAATAATCAAGTATACCGACAGGCAATTTCAACACAAATTTTACAATTTATTACTACTAAAGTTAGTTTTTTAGGATGCATATCCTAAAACACCACATGGTCTTTCACAGTGTTTTACGTTCTAGCTTCAGCAGAGCCGCGGGTGTGATGCAGGCCTTTTTGAGATGGGTTAGCTCTTTTTTTAAGTCCCCAATTAGTAACTATTTGTTTGGAAATACCAAAAAAATAGATTGAGCTGTTGAGGAAAAGCTGACTTTCAACCCGAAAACGACCCTTTTGTTTAGCAATAGGGTACAACTTACAAGGAAAATTGTATTTATCGAAATTGGTTTTTTAGACTTATCTTATTACATTGGATGCAATATCAACACTTGAGATATCTCTGTAGTGTTTTTTCTAATTTATTCTATTTGCCACCATGCTGTCCAGATGGTTGTTTGTGCTGTGGACCACCAGCGCGCTGTGTGAATTGCGCCTGGACCCCCTGGCGGACACCAAGCAGGGCCTGATTAAGGGTCTGAGGGCTGACGATGGAGAGTACTCCATGTTTCTCGGTATACCGTATGCACAGGTGGATTCAGAGAATCCTTTTGGGGTAAGATTTTAGACATATCACTTGCTATATCCGTTACAAAAGCTTTTTTAGACACAGTATATATTTAATATAAGCAATTATATAACTCATGACCAATTTTTTACTTAACCACGAGTGCCTCGCAGTCTGTTAAGCATGAACCACTTCAATAAAAAAATTAGAAATTATTGAAGAAAAAAAAACAGTTAAAAAAACATCTTAATTATACAGTGTATGCCTACGTGTATGAAACTAACCCGTTGTAAGAGATCTAAATTCATTCGTTATATAATTCAGTGATTAACTTACACAATACTGTAGAGTTTCTTGTCATACGAAGACAATAAAATGGAGTAACTTTCAGGAATCTCAACCTTATCCAAAATTCGAGACAGCCTTCGAGGCCTACGACGACTCAGCAAAATGTCCACAGCCCGATGAATTCTCCGACACAATTGCTGCCACCTTGGACTGCCTACATTTGAACATATACGTCCCAAACGCCGCCACTTCCAGGAACAAACTGCCCGTGCTAGTCTGGATTCACGGTGGAGCTTATAGCTCCGGTTCCGCCGGTCGCTTCGACTACGGACCAAAGTTTCTTGTCCGCCACGATGTACTTTTAGTAACGATCAATTATAGGCTCGGTCCATATGGATTCATGTGTCTAGATTTGCCGGAGGTGCCTGGGAATCAAGGCCTGAAAGACCAGGCACTGGCGCTTAAATGGGTTAAGGATAACATTGAAGAGTTTGGCGGTAAGGATTACATAGTACAGTGGATAACGCGAATCTCGTTTAGTCGAAATCCTCATTAAGTCCTTCCGCTGAAGCTCTAAATACGCGGTATCTCCAATTAATTTGACTTTATAACTCGAACGATATGTTATTTATCTACGAGTAGTTGATAAGAATATTTATTATCTTTTGCTTGGACTTCTCCGAAAAAGAAAAAAAAAGAATTCAAAAGGAAAACGTGATACGTTTAACATTATACATGTCGAAAAATATTCTTAGAAACCGAACCGTAATGAATCAAAGTCTTAGCAAATAAATCCTGTGTTTTAAAGGTCGCGGGCAACTGCTGGATCCAGATCGCTTTGTCTTTGGGGGAGGCCTATGTTCAGCAGTAGACTTTAATAAGCCTATCATCAGCCGATGATGATGATGATTTCTAAATTCTTGTTAACTCGAAAACTCGTTAATTTTCTAGCATTTCATTTGACATTCCAGTTATCGAGATCGAACTGAAACATATTTCACATACTGATAAAATAATTTTTAGGCAGCTGATTTAAACACTATTAAACATTAACTGTTTAAATTATTTACTTGAAAATATTGAACGATATAAAGATAAAATACTACTAATATTATAATCGCGAAAGTTTGTAAGTATAAATGAATGGATGGAAGTTTGTAACTGTTTCACGAAAATAATATTGAATGGATTTTAAAGAAACTTTGCAATAATATATATACATCAGAATAACACATAGACTATGATTTATAATTATATTATGTAAATTAGTCAAAATATACCTTATGTTACGTAAGTTGGACGTGGTAAATGGCGTACCGGGCAGGGCAACGTCTACCGATATGTGTCTCAACAATAGACACGGCTTATTAAATAATCTGAATTTTACTAAAATTTCAGGTAACAGCAACAAAATAACGATATTCGGAGTAAGCGCCGGAGCACATTCTGTTGAATTTCACCTCCTATACAACCAGGATAAGACGTTCAATCAAGCAATGCTTCAAAGCGGTTCCATTTTTGGTGCAACGGTGATGACAGAATCCGACAGCACACTGCCATTGCAGTTGGCCAAGCAACTGGGCTACGAAACGGAGAACGT
>DWCF01004225.1:0-17097 GCA_018230265.1 Delias oraia
TTAGGGACGCCTTGAAGGTATTCATTTATTATGGTAGGCGGACGGAATAGCGGACGACGGAGCAGGTGGCTCTCCTGTGAGACGAGAGAACACCGCCGCCCATACCTAACAGAGCCACAGTACGCGCGTGATTGGCTGGCTTTTTATTTGAAACGGTAACTGTTTCGCTGAGTCTTTTCTTTTCTGGTGTTTTTTATCATATTGGTAGTTTTTTCTTATCATACAGGAAACCAACCTGCTTAATTTTCCGCTACATAAAAGACCAACCAGGTCAAAAACTCTTTTGTTTTTGTAACGGGAAATGCGACCTTTATGCGTAAGTATCAAAACCCATGTGTGCTTAGGTAGTTTTGAAGTATCATCATCATCAGCCTGTCAAGTCCACTGCTGGACATAGGCCTCCCTAAAGGAGCGTGTTTTGCCTTAATCACCACGTGTGGCAGACGGGTTGGTGATCGCAGAACATCTGCTGTACTCTGAAGGGCGCTGCTGCCCACCCTCCGGTGAAGTGTCCTTCAGTCGCCTCGTACGACATCCCATTAGGAAGACTGGGAGTGGCATTATTCTGACCCGGTAACCACACGGTTAACTGTTGACGTATATCGAGGGGAATTACGCAACGAGAAAATAAAAATGATGATGACATACCTAGTGTTTTAATAAATTGAATATTGATTAATAATAAAATCCAGAACAATCTTTCAAAAAGTCGATTTTGATTAATCCATTTCAGGGCAACTTCAATATTAGGATAAATTCGATTTATCTAAGTTACGTTAGGTTAGAGTGGGACGTCCCGTCACGCGATGGAAAAATCTCATGAAGGTCGCGGGCAACCGCTGGATCCAGATCGCTCAAGATCGTAATAGGTGGGCGTCTTTAGGCGAGGCCTATGTCCAGCAGTGGACTTGATTGGCTGAAGATGATGATGAGGTTAGGTTTATTTGAAATGTTATGAAGTGTGGTTTATCACTCGGCCCCATCTCAAAGCTCAGAGTCGCTCAGCGAGCTCTGGAAAGGGCTATGCTCGGAGTTTCGCTCCGTGATGGAATCCGAAATGAGGAGATATGTAGACGAACTAAAGTCATCGACATAGCCCGCCAAATTGGCAAGCTGAAGTGGCAATGGGCAGGCCACATCGCACCTAGAGCGGATGGCCGATGGGGCCGAAAAGTATTAGAGTGGAGACCACGGACCGGCAAGCGCAACGTGGGACGTCCACCCACAAGGTGGAAGGGTCGCCGGAAGACGCTGGATGCAGGTCGTCTCCGATAGGATTCATGGAAATCCAAGGGGAAGCTTATGTCCACCTGTGGACATCTTACGGCTCAAATGATTATGAAACTGTACGTATTTTAAATAACTTAAATTAATGTTTCTATGTTACTGTTCTGTTAATTTCTCGTCACTGGCAGCTCACTTAATAATTCTATATTATATATATATGACAATTAATTGCAATTTGAAATCCAGAAGTAAATAAACTCCAATTTCTTTCTCTGTAAATAAAGTTAGCAATTTTATTAGGGTATATCGAAATCATCACATAATCATATAATATTTACACAACTAACCGAAAATCTTACCTGCATATAAAAAAACGACATACATTATAAAACTTAATATTAATTAATTAATCTAAAAGAAAATTACTATAACACTATATGCACAGAACATATTTGACTTTGACAATTACTAGATTGACGCGACACGTCGACTGTGCGCGCGCATATACAGATTAAACAAACATATTTCTTTACATACATCATCATCGTTCATCATTTGAGGCGTAAGACGTCCACTGCTGGAGATAGGCCTCCCTTGGAACGCCATGAATACCTGTCTGTGTCTACCTACATCCAGCGTCTTGCGGCGAGCTTTACAAGGTCGTCTGTCCAGGTTGTGGGTGGACAGATGCTGCGCTTGCCGATCTGTGGTCTCCACTTTATAAATATAAATTATATATATACTCAATATTATAGATTACGAACACTGAAGCATAGATTATAGACCGTTTCGATAGAGGATAAGTGTTCATTGAACGAAAACTTATCTGTAGGATACAGATAATCTCAGCCGATTGAGTCGCATTACGCGTGCTTGGGGGCGGGCCGAGACGGGGCGGGGCGCGTCGCCCTCGGTCTGTAAGCGTCGTGCCGTCGGACGTGTAACACGTGGATATGGTGCACGAAAATTGGCCCGTCGCGTACAGACACCGCCCCGACTACGCATCACTGGATGAATTTATTATGGAAGTCAATAATAACAGAAAAGGTCAGTTCTAATAGTCCCATATCTAAGTGGTGAATAATATGTGGGTTTTTGGGTGAATTCGTGGTTTTTTTCTGTTTGCAAGTGTAACGCGCCGTAATTTAAAATAAATGACAGTTTGGTTTACATTAACCAAAACCAATTAACTGAAGCAAATGACACAAATGTGGCATTAAAATAATGATATTTACTTTGTAAACTGTATACATAATTTTTCTGAGTGGTTTAAGGTCTACCACGAAGTGAGAGGTTTGAATCCCCGTCCGGACAATTATAAATTATAATTTATTCGAAATAACGGCTTGACAGTGGCCGGGCGAGTGTTTCCTCACACACGTGGGAGAGCCATGCTGATATGTTGACGCATTGGTTGGGACGGCTCGTCCGAAGTGATACCACGGGATTACAGAAAATGAAATGTGTTTTGCTGAGTGACTGAGGATATAGGGCCTTAAAATTATCGCTCAAGTGGCGTAAAAAATTAGCAACAGTATTCGCGAGGTGCGGCGCGTCTGTCCATGGGCGGCGGTGTTCTTTTACTATATATATATATATATATAAAAACATAAATAATATTTTATGACTAAGGTAGGTACATTACATACAACATATTATTGTACTTTTGCACGGAGACAATTTCAACCTTGGAAATGTTATTTCTTCGAATCATGAATATATATAAAAGAAATTATTGATTTTTTTGTTCCAGTTAGGTTATGTGTGACTTATGGAGTGATTTCCTTCTCCTTTTGTTAAATTAAATTGCTTTCGGCATGTTTCCTTTTTTATAGCATAGCAGGTAATGGAGCGGGTGAGTACTGTGTGGTAAGAGAACACCGTCGCCCATGGACAACTGCACAGTCCGCGTATTGCTGTATTGCCGTCTTAAACGGTACTCACGGGCCTCGGATATCCTCACACACCTTGCGAAACACAGTACCTAATAGTATTCCAATCAATATGCCGTGCATATGCCATGCATATACAGTTTACGGACTATTCTGGACTAGTGTTGTGACTCTACTTGTCGTGGTTGTTCTGTTGGCTTCAGCTGTTGTCGCAACTTTTGCTGAGGCTTTCCGTTGTGGTATCCGTTGTGTTTTGTACCAAGTTCTAAGTAGCTTTTGTACCTAATAGGGCAAAATGGCTTAATACTGTCACACCCGTGGTAGAGCCATGCTGAAGCATATGCGTATGCCCTAATTGGGCTGGCTCGTTCGAAGTGATATCATGTTTACATAATACTCAGCGTGAAATGGTGCTTCTGTTTCGCAGAGTGAGTGAGGATATCGGAGGCCCTTAAGTGCCGTAAGCGGAGTAAAAAGCCAGCAACACAATCGATGCGCAGACTGTGGCGTGGGAGTTCATGGGCGGCGGTGTTCTCTTACCATACAGGAGACCCACCTGCTTCGTTGTCGGCTATATCTAATAAAAAAGACCTTTCCCTGAAGCTTGAGTGTTGAGTGCAAGACTTAAGCCAGTCTTGGTCTTGCGCAAATACATCTGGTATTGGTCTTGCTCTTTCATTTGGGCAAATGCCATCTTGTGTGAGTGAAGCAATGTTGACAGGTGGCATAAGAGGGTGTACAAGTTTTGTACGCATGCGCAGTTAGGTACCTATGTAACTTATTTTTGTGTTAAATTAAATGTGAATTATTCCATTTCATTATTAACAATGTTTGTATGCTAACATAATTATAAAGAAAACAACAATTGTTTATTAATTATGACTTTTAATCTAATTATTAAAAGTAAATAAATATTCTTATTATAAAGTTATAATAATAGTATTGACGTGGTAATATGGCGAAATTATAATAACTTTTCGTTCTATGGCGGAGAACGGAGCAGGTGGGTCTTCTGCTCCACAGTCCGCGCGTGCTGTGTTGCTGGCTTTTTACACAGCTCAAGTGGCATAATTTCAATAGCCGTATAACACTCGCTTAGCGAAAGACAGCACAGATTTCAATCTGGTTCTGTGAGCCTGGTATCACAGTACGAGTCGCTTTCATTTCTGCTCTATATGCTTCAGCATGCTCTCCCACGGGTAAATCCTTTGTTTATTCTGTGGCGGACAACGGAGCAGGTTGGTCTTCTGTATGGTAAGAGAACACCGCCCATCACCAACCGCGCCACAGTCCGCGTATTGGTTGTGTTGCCGGTTTTTTACGCCGCTTAAGTGGAACTTTTAACGGGCTCCGATATCCTCACTCGCTCTGTAAAACAAAGTAGAAGCAACGTTTCACGCTGAGTATTCTGTGAGCCCGTAACACTTCGGACGAGCCGGCTCATATGCATCCGCATGCTTTAGCATAGCTCTGCCACCAGTGTGACAGTGTCAGGACATTTTGTCCTGTCAGCACTTATTTCGTTTGCTTCATTTTACGGTTAGGTTTTTTACAGTTAGACTAGTTCCGTAAGTGCATTTTTTTCTCTCTCTCTCTCTATCCGAGTCAGTCCCTCGTGTTTAATTTCGAGGAGAAAGAATCGTTTACTTGAACAGACATTCTAGTTGGTGAACCCTTCTGTGAAGTGTTCCCCAAATACAAGACCAAGACCGCGGCCGCCTAATTTTAGCAAGCCCAAGACTGACCGTAAGACTTGAGCAAGAACAAGACTTAGTCCGCGACTCGCGCGTCTTACAGCTTGTTTGGCAGTGATTTTTGGAATTTCTCATCAAATCTTTAGACATTTATAAATCTGGTTGGTCTTTTATGGCTATGCTACTTCAAGCTCAAAATCTTCCTATTCTGATGGGTTTTTCTAAGATCTGCAGTAAACATTAAAAAAATATCAATAATCTAATAGGTAATTGCAACTTACAAGCCTCTTGCTGCAAGACTAAGAATAAGACCAAGATTGGCTTAAAGTTTTGCAATTGATCAACAATACTTCTGTCTTCCCAACTACCAGTGGCGTAGCTTGGTAACCAAAGGCTCTGAGGCATAAATAAAACTAGATACACTGCTATAAATATGATAAGGTTTTATCATCATCATCAGCCTGTCAAGTGCACTGCTGGACATAGGCCTCTCCCAAAGACGCCCAACCCCACGCCCACCTGTTACGATCTTGAGCGATCTTGTTCCAGCGGTTGCCCGCCTTCGTGTGATCGCCTTTCCATCGCGTGGCGGGACGTCCCACTCTGCGTTCCGGTACGCGGTCGCCATTCGTCTTTCTTCCCCATCGGTTGTCAGTTCGTCGAGCGATGTGTCCAGCCCACTGCCACTTCAACTTACTAATACGTCAGGTTTTATTAAATAATATGAAATCTGGCATATCAATGGACGCAATAAGATTATATTTACAATTATTATTTCACCCGTGGGAGAGCCATGCTGACGCAGTTATATGGCCGGCTCGTCCGAAGTGATACGAGCTCACAGAATACTCAGCGTGAAACGGTACTTGTACTTTCGCAGAGTGAGTGAGATATCAAAGCATGCGCGGAATGTGGCGCGGTTGTCCATAGCCGTGATGTTCTCTTACCATAAAAAAGACCTGCTCCGTTGTCCACAATAGAATAATAATAAAAAAACATTTTTAAGACAATTGTTCGGCCAGTGACTAAGCAGGAAGACCGGAACTAAAATTAACATTCCCTTTTTAGACTTCTATGTTACAATTGATTTAGTATTTTGGTTTGTATCGGAGGCTCTTATGTTTACAAGGTCTATCCGCTACCGGCCATACGGCCTTTACAGCTTAAGGCGGTATTTTTATAGTACAGCGGACAACGGAGCAGATGGGTTTCCTATATGGTACGAGAACGCCGCCCATCACCATCTGCACCACAGTCCGCGCGTGCTGTGTCGCTGGCTTTGTACGCCGACGGAACTTTGACGGGCTTCCGATATTCTCACTCTCTCTGCTAAACACAATGCAAGTACCGTTTCACGCTGTGTTTTATGTGAGGCTGGTATCACTGCGGACAAGCCGGCCCAAATTGTGCATCAGCATATGCTGCAGCATGGCTGCCCCACGGGGGAAATTATGTTTGTTAAGTAAATTGTTAGCATTACAAACTAATTACTAAGGCATTTTTCATAGTACAGCGGATAACGGAGCAAGTGGGTCTCTTATATGGTAAGAGAAGACTGCCGCTTTTCGCCTACCGCGCCGCATTCCGCGTATTGGTTGTGTTTCCGGCTTTTTACGCCACTTTAGCATTTTTAACGGCGTTCGATATCTTCACTCTAAAACAGTAGAAGTACCTATTCACGCTGAGTTTTGTGAGAATTAGTGTTGCCCAAATGCAAGACTTAGCCATTCTTGGTCTTGCGCCAGTACACATTATTATATTATGGTATTGGTATGGTATTGCGCTCCCAGTCTTGGTCTTTTCTTGCAGCAAGCGTCTTGCAAGTTGCAATTACCATTAGACTATTAATAAATTACTTCAGATCTTAGAAAAACCCATCAGAATAGGGACATTGTGAGCTTGAATTAGCATAGCCATAGACAAACCAGATTTTTAAATATGTCCAAAGATTTGATGAGAAATTCCAAAAATCACAGCTGCAAGACGCGCCAGTCTCGCAGGCTTAGCCCTGTTCTTGCTGAAATCAGGCGGTCTTGGTCTTGGTCTTGCATTTGGGCAACGCCATATTATCAGTGCAGTTGATTTAAATGAATGCACTCTGTTTTTTTATATTTTCGTCATTAATCGGCGTCAGTAGTCACCAAAACAAAAACCACTTTGAACAGAGCGGACCTAAAACCAGCCAAATGATTGTAATCTAGTTCATTTTTTCGCCACTGCGGCGTTAGTCACCAAAATAAATATGGCGTCAAACAGATCGCACAGCTGATGGCACTGTGATATCTTTTGAATAACTCTACTTTAAAGTGTCCTTTTCGTAATAAAATTAACTATTCCTAAACAAACCTAACGTAAATATATTTCGGCATTATATCTCATTCAATGACTACGCTATAATGTTCAGTTAAGACTTTAACTTGACGAGTTGTCCTTTAGTTATTCAACTAAATTTCGTCTTTCAACGAACGCGCTAGTCATCCGATGAAATAGCGGATTCAAGCCGACGACTGCGACATTGACATAGCGTTACCTAGCATTTCCAACAACCCACCGAGTATTTGAGGGTTATAATTGGAGTCAGATGGGTGGAAAGGCGTGAAATGAATCCAAAGAGCGCGACGCGGTGAATCCGGCTTGCGCAGCGTGGTGTCGAGACAGGGCGGGCCAATGGCGTGGACGCTGAGCGTGTGTGCGTGTTGCAGAGGGTGCGGAGCGAGAGGCGGGCGGGTCCCCCGCCGCACGGAGCTATGAGGAGCTTCGGCCGCCAGTCGTCCGTGAGATGCAGACATACGCGCACCTTGAAGAGGCGCTCTTCAAAAGCGGCGAGCGGCGGAGCCCGGAGCTGACGCCGTCGCCTGAGCAACGTGACGACACCTTCCGGGTCATGCCATACGAGACCTACTCGCCCACGCAGTACCACCCCATCGACAAGTGAGTGCTTGGCTTTAACAGCTACCTTCAGCTCGTCTTGCGTCTTCAATGTCACACGATTCATTCATAAGGGACACTTTTGCAAGTCAATTGACAAAAGTAAAGCCACCATTGGAAGACATAGAGACGAAGCAACGAGAAACTCTTCTCCTTATGTCTGCGTAAAAGGTACCAGTTGGTGCTAGTGCAGAAGTTTCCATGCGTCCTTGTCTTTGTCTTCATGGTTAATGTTAGAATAAGCTTTTTAATTAATTTTACCAGATTTATGAGTTTACTTCCCGTTTATGTGTTGACGTTGACGTTAAAATGACAGTTGACATCGGGCAAGAACCGTAATGCCTTGTGTAGTCAGAATACATATTTGTATAGAATATTATTCTGTAGTTTTGCGATGTAACACGCAAATTTTTATCCCACGTTCCAGTATACCTGTAAATAGTATATATCCACTGTATATATCCAGTATACAGTAGACATTTGCGGTAGACTCATGATGGTTCAAGCAGAGGTTCCAGTCTCACAGGAGACGCCCTTGCGCTAGTTGTGTAAATCTCTCGGCGAGATGTCCCGCTCGTCATCCTGTCGGAGCCGTATGTCAGCAGTGAATAGTCATTTAAAAAAATCACGTATGTTATATAGGTATATAGGACTAAAATTGTATCACTGGCGACATCAGCTGAGCCACTGTTGACAGTTGAAGGCATACGTTATAGACAGAGTTGCTTTGAGCTGTCACCGTTAGTGTAGGCCGCGAAAGATGTGGGCAACGTGGGCCATCGCCTACAGCCTCGCGGTACCGGAAGCGTCGCGGTACCGGAAGCCTCGCGTCTCAAAAATTTATAAAATAAACAACGGATTTTTTTACATTTTTATTCTATAATAATTAATATAGAACTAAGATTTACATATTCCAACAGATATTTTTTTGTATATAACTGGGTTTGGAAGAAAATGTAACGTTTTTTCCAAAAAAATCAGTCATAATAAGACGCATAGTTTGGTGACGGATTACTTGACGCCGCCATTAATTTAAAAATAGCTCTCTGTAACTGTTAATAATAATTTTTTTATTCTATAGCTGATCACTGAGCCGGTAGGTCTCCTATATGGTAAGAGATGCCGCTCATGGACAACCGCGCCACATGTCGCATCGGTTGTATTGCGTCACTTAAAGGCGATATCCTCAGTCACTCTGCGAATCAATACAAGTACCGTATCACGCTAAGTATTCTGTGCGCCCGTGGTATTTGGACGAGCCGGCCCAGTCAGTGCGTCAGCATTACTCTCCCACGAGATTAGATAAATAAGATAGATAGATGAGATAATTGTGTTAACATGATATTTTAATGATGCCACTACTATGATGATGAATTATGACTTCATATAAAAAATAGACGAACTTAAAAAGGTCGCCGGAAGACCCTGGACGCAGGTCGCCTCCGACGCGTATCCATGGAGGTCCAGGGGGGAGGCCTATGTCCAGCAGTGGACGTCTAACGGCTGAAATGATGATGATGATGATAAAAATATGTCTTTCGACTGATAGCATCACCTATTGACAATTTGTAATATGTAAATATAAATATACTTTGTATTTAAATGAATGAAAACTTATTTGTGTTAACAGACATGTCCTCGGACGACATATCTTCCCTATATCTGATTAGGTTGTCCATGGGCGGCGGTGTCCCTTACCATATAGAAGACCCACCTGCTCCGTTGTCCGCTATAGAATAATACACAAAAGGATTACAGAATGAGCTTAAAACACTTTGTAAGGGCGTGACAGTGTACTCAGAATACTCAGCGTGAAACTGTTTCGCAGACTGATTGAGGATATCGGGGCCCTTAAAAGCCCACTAACGACGCAAAAAGCCGGCAACACAAGCAATGTGTGGATTATGTCGTGGTTGATGGGCGGCGGTGTTCTCTTACCATATAGGACAGCCACCGGCTCCGTTGTCCGCTACACCATAAAAACAAACCAAAGTACGTATGTAAGCCTCGCGTGCACGATATACCTAGTACCTACGTACGCAATGGCTTAGTCTTCGTTCTCAGAAATTATACACCGATTTGTTTTAAAAGTTTTGCAACGTAATATTCTAAGAAAATACCTGTGCTATGTGCTATCGAGTGGCAAGTCGCCCACGCTCAGTGGTTTGTTTTATGGTATAGCGGACGACGGAGCAGGTGGCTCTCCTATATGGTAAGAGAATACCGCCCGTCGCCAACCGCGCCATACTCCGCGCATGCCATTATTTTGCCTTTTAACACCGCTTAAGCGCAATTCTTAAGGGACTTATCTGCACTAAGCGAAATACAGAAGCACCGTTTCAAGTACAACTCATTTCACGCTGAGTATTCTGTGAGCCCGTATTACTTCGGACGAGCTGGCCCAATTACTGCGTCAGCATACGCTCGAGCATGGCTCTGTCGAGTGCGACATTATTAATACATTCACCCGTTCACGTCAAGCCCTTCCAGAGACCGAATAAATTAAACTATAATTGTCCAGACCGAGATTCGAACCTGATACCTCTCGCTTCATGGTACACTTTGAAAACCATTAAGCTATTAGGCTATTATGCTGTGCAGTAGTCTTGGAGAAAAAATCTACGAATTTGACTAAATTTTCTATACTACTACAATATTTTCATTAATAATTAAATCAATATTCCAGTTTTGTACAAATATTGACTTCTGAATAGAAAGTACTAGTAATGTTTGCAAAATCTTTAGAAAAAGAGTGTTTTCACCCGTGGAAGAGCCATGCTAAAGCATATGCGGGCGCACTAATTGGGCCGGCATCTCCGAAGAGATAGCACGGGCTCATAGAATACTCGGCGAGAAACGGCACTTATGTTGTGTTCCGCAAGGCGTGTGGCCTGCTTGGTGATGGGCGCTGTTCTCTTACCACATAGGAAACCAGTCAGCTCCATTTTCCGCTATAACTTTAACACATTACAGTATTCGTTACACATTCATCATTAAGTGTAATGTTTTTAAATTTTCGTTAAAAACTTATCAAATTATGTGCCAAATGTTAAGAAACTGTCTCATCATCATCATCATCATCAGCCCATCAAGTCCACTGCTGGACATAGGCCTCGCCCAAAGACTTTGTTTATGTAGGACAGCTTAGTCATTTCTTGAGTAGCAAAGTTCATTATCTGTATTGACTAAGTCTTAACCGACAACAAAAGAAAGAATGTTGTGCTGTGAACGTTGCCCTTTGCGAAGATATAGTATTTTGTATAGTACAGCGGAGGACGGAGCAGGTGGGTCTCCTATATGGTAAGAGAATACCGCCCGTCGCCAACCGCGCCACACCCCGCGCGTGCTGTGTTGCTGACTCTTTACACAGCTCAAGCGGCATTTCATGGGCCGTATATCACTCGCTTAAAAGACAGCACAGGCTTCAAGTACAACTCATTTCACGCTGAGTATTCTGTGAGCCCGTGGTATCACTTACGTACGGACTCAATTAGTGCGTCAGCATTGCTCTTCCACGGGTGTGACAGTATTGCACTTGCCCAGTCACTGTCTAGCCCTTCCAGAGACCGAATAAATTAAATTGTCCGGACCGGGATTCGAATCCGATACACCTCGTTTCATGGTGGTTAAACCTAAGCTATGAGGCTTCTCTCCCGCGACCCAAATCGAGGTTCAAGTAGTCTCACAGGAAACACCCTTGCGCCAACCGCAACTGAAACTGATTCACGGCGAGCTGTCCAGCTCACGTTAAGCTGTAAAAGCTGTATAGCACAGTGGTAGAGCCATGTTGGAACATACTGACGCAATAATTGAAGCGCATCCGAAGTGTTACGGGGTCACAGAATACTCCACGTCGAACTGTGGACTGTGGCGTGGCTATCCATGAGCGGTGGTGTTCTCACCATAAATGAGACCCACCTTCTCCGATGTCCGCTGTACTATAAAAAAACTCCTTAAGTCTTAGGTCATAGGTTGTCCATGGTATGGCGATATTTGCACCGGAAGCGGCCGGGTTGTTGGCGAAATAAAACCCTCCTTCTTGGTGGTGGGCAAAGGCTTCCCCACGTGGTGATAGCATATCAGTGTTTACAAATAGCCGTGATACGCTATCAGCAGACGGAATGCCGGCTCGGATCGCCGATATTTATCTCGGCACAGACTCGCGAAAGCACCGTGTAGAGATAGATTATCTGTGCCACAGATAACGTCACTGTGTCCGTTACGCGGCCATAGAGCCCGTGGGAGAGACATGCTGAGACACTTACTCGGCCGGCTTGTCCGAAGTGATCTTACAGAATACTCAGCGTGAAATGGTACTGTGTTTCGCAGAGTGGGTGAGGATATAAGGCCCTTAAAAGTGCCGCGTAAGTGACGTATAAAGCCGGAATATGGTGCGGTTGTCCTTGGGCGACGGTGTTCTCTTACCATATAGGAGAGCCATCTGCTCTGTTGTCCGCTATAGAATAATAAAAATAAATTAATTATAAAAATGAAGTCTGTATGTCCGGTGGCAGATAGAACTTCCAAAAAAAACTCGCTCCGTCGTCCGGTGTAGGTACCATAAAAAAATGAACGCGATCGTTGGCAAAGGCAGATAGAGTCGGACGTGCGCGGGTGGAATGCACGCGCGAGACGTGTCCCGCGGCCGCCGCGAGGCACGTACCGCGCATGCGCGTTGCGACATCACTTCTCTGGCCAGACATTTTCATTTGTTTTCCGTTACGTTTCGGTGAAGAAGTCATGACAGAACTCATTGTGTAAATACTTGAGGACGAGTGTTGCCCAAACGCAAGACTTGGCCACTCTTGTTCTTGCGCCAATACACCTGCTATTGGTCTTGGTCTTGCAGCAAGAGTCTTCAAATTACCTATTAGACTATTGATATCAAAGTTTCTTCAGATCTTCGAATACCCCACCAGAACAGGGACATTTTGAGCTTGAATTATCTAAAGACCAACTGGATGTATGAGTCGCGTCTTCGTCTTGTTCCTGCTCAAGTCTTACGCTCAGTCTTGCTCTTGCTAAAATTAGGCGGAGGCGGCGCGGTTGGTGATGGGCGGCGGTGTTCTCTTACCATATAGGAGAGCCAGCTGCTCCGTTGTCCGCTGTAGCATAAAAAAGGCCTTTTTATCGTATTTCATTGAATTATAACTTTAACATAATTTGATGATAATATTATTTTTTATTATTATTTTGTACAAACTGTACGTTAATTTTATTTCAAAATTATTAATAAATTTAAATAAAATTTCCATATTATGAAAATAAGGTTTTAGTTAAGTAGGTACAATCTGCTGAGAAAGCCTTTTTTATTATTTAGCGGAGAACGGAGCAGGTGGGTCTCCTATATGGTAAGAGAATACCGCCCGTCGCCAACCGCGCCACACCCCGCGCGTGCTGTGTTGCTGGCTTTTTACGCCGCTTAAGCGAGCTATAGAACTGTATATAGCTATAGCTAACGAGGGTCGCGGGCTACCGCTGGATCCAGATCGCTCAAGATCTCAGCGGGTGGGCGTCTTTGGAGGAGGCCTATGTCCAGCAGTGGATTTAGATGGGCTGATGATGATGATGAAGCGAGCTATTAAGGGCCTCCGATATACGCACTTAGCGAAACACAGTACAAGTACCGTTTCACTAAGTATGCCTTTAAAAAAATGAATAACTCCATACGTAATAATTTATCAAAAATAATTTATTAGTAAAACCTTTTTCGAGTTACGCATCTCTTACCATATTTCGTATCTCTTACCATATTTCGTATCTCTTACCATATTTCGTATCTCTTACCATATTTCGTATCTCTTACTATATTTCGTATCTCTTACCATATTTCGTATCTCTTACCATATTACGTATCTGTTGGCATAGTGAGCTGTATGCTCTGTTGACGAATATACAATTAAAAACATTCTAATCCTGAAGTCCGGAATAGTATGTTTTGGGGACTGTATGGGTCCAATGGACCTTAGGCGTTAGATAAGTAGGATTTGAGAGGGCTTATATTTCAAGGTGCTTTGCTGGACGAACCGAGCGCGAGCGAAGTCGTAGGTTCGTAGTTCGCGGTGTCAAGCGTGTACAACGAACCTACAGCGAGCAATCACCTCAAACGAAGCGAATTCCTTTGGGTTCGACAAGAGATTGACAATAGCAAAAATGGAAAAATTACCCGTAGGAGAGCCATGCTGAAGCATACGCTGTCGCACGAATGGGGTCGACCCGTCCGAATTTATACCACGGGCTCACAGACTCCATGTGAAACGTACTTGTACTGTGTTCCGCTGAGTGGTTAAGATATCGGTGGCTCTTAAGATGCCGCTTAAGTGGCGTATAAGCCGACAACATAAGCAACGCGCGGACTGTGGCGCGGTTGTCCTTGGGCGGCGCTGTTCGCATACTATATAGGAGACCCACCTACTCCGTTGTCCGATATACTATAAAAAATGGCGGAACACATCCGGAAACGAGCGAAGCGTTCTGAGCGCGCTCGCGCTCGGTTCGTTTCCGGTTCGCGCTCGGTTCGTGCACGGTTCGTCTAGTGTAAACGCGGTGCAACGTGTTTCGTCAGGCCCAAATGCCTAATGGAGGTAGCAATTACGCGACATCCGAGTTATTTTAATTGCTTGTGTCATTAGAGCACTGCTCAAATGTTTAGACTAAAGATCTTCATTTACAAGCAGTATGTGAACCTTAAGGTTAAGAGCCGGCAACACAAAATCAAAGAGATTTTTTAAGGTATAGCGGACATCGAAGTAGGTGGGTCTCCTATATGGTAAAATAATTACTCTCGCCGTTTGCTATAGTCGGCACATTCCGATATCCTCACTCACTCTGCGAAACCACGCTTCGGACGAGCCGGCGCAATTTGTGTCCGCGTGCTTCAGCTTTGCCCTCCCACGGGTTTACTAAAGCGGCAACACAACCAATGCGCGAACGAAAGACTTAGTCTTGGTCTTGCTCAAGTTATACTTGAGTCTTGGTCTTGCTAAATTTAGGCGCTTTTGGTCTTAGTCTTGGGCAACACTAACCACCAACGAGCTGGGCGCATGGGCGGCGGTGTTCTCTTACCATATCGGAGAGCCAGCTGCTCCGTTCTCCGCTATACTATGAGAAAATAATATTTTGTAACCCGTGAGAGAGCCATGCTGACGCCCTAGTTGGGTCGGAACGCAACATAGCAATCTCAGGTAGTGTGGCGGTTGCCCATGAGCGGCGTTCTCTCCCTCAGACTCGCTCCGTTGCTCGCTATACCATAAACAATTACGATGCAATTTCAATTACGATGCCATTGCAGAGCCGCGTGTGCGTGGCCAGCCTTTTTATTAAAATATACCGTTTATATTTTGAGATTGTTTCGTGTAATATTTGGTCAGGTTTAAATGTTGTGTAGTGTCAACATGCTTCATAGAAAGAAACAACAGAGCGAGATTATGTGTAAACAGCCTATTAATTTATAGCGAGCGCTAAGTTGTTGAGCAAACGATCCCAAACCGCAAACGACGGAATCGGAGTGAAAAAAAACTCTGTTTGCACGCACACAAATGTCGGCAAACATTTGTCACCAATGGGCGCCAGCGACGCCAACTACTCTGGCCCGCGGTTGCGCTCTTAACCGACTTATTAAAAATGTAGCTTATTAATTATCATTTTTAGTAACAGATTTAATATACCTATATACTAAAAATTAATCATTGAATGTAGGGTTACATAACCTACAAAAAGGGTATCTGAAAAGCCGGCAACGCACCCGGAGCGAAGCTGGAGATGTAATTATCCTTGGAAAGAGAATGTCCTGGGGGAGCCTTTGATCGGTTGCCTTTGTTTTCATAAAAAACACTAATTGTCATTTTTTTTAAAACTCGTCACCAGTTTCTATCAAGCTGGTTGCGAAGATTCATCAAAGTAAGCGATACCATTTGGGGATATGGTGCCTGTGGTAAGAGATCCCAGATCCCATACCAACTTGAAATATACAGACTTAAGTTTCTGCAGCTCATCACTGTATCAATTTGGGTGACATTTACTAAAAGCAATTACAGTCTGCTTAAAATAAAAAATAATCATTACTACCAGCTGTTTAAAAAGCCGTCAACACATACGCGCTGTGTGTGGCGCGATTGGTGACGGCCGGTGTTCCCTTACCGTATAGAAGACCCACCCTCCCTTGTCCGCTATACCATGAAAATAACGTTAAAGCAGCGATCGAGTAAACACGTATCGAGATTTGTGGCGCGGTTGCTCATGGGCGCTGTTCTCTTACCATATAGATGACCTGCTCAGCTGTCCGTACGTACGTAGTACCTGAATCGGTGCTCCTGTTCGCAATCCTATATGGTAAGATTTCCACTTAATAATCAATGCTTGTGTTGCTGTCTTTTTACGCCAGTTAAGCGGCACTTTTAAGGCTCCGATATCCTCACTCACTCAACGTAGCAGCACAAGTATTTCATAGGTAGTCTACCGAATAGTCACTCGCAGTCTTCGTGGGATGTCGTAAGAGGCGACTGAAGGACGCTTCCCCGGAGGGTGGACAGTACCCTTCCGAGTTCAGCAGATCTGCGATCCCCGGCTGGTGATCGCACCAGGCGTGGTGATTAAGCGAAACATTGATACACCAAACAGAGATATTCTGTCTTTTTGGGATTTGAATATAAAAAATTGATGAATTTAGTTCGTTGTGAATGGGTGTGGTTCCTTTGGCGTGGCGTGTTTGCGTAGGCCTCGACCTGAGATTAGGTCGGCAAATATTGTTGCCCATTAAACAAACTCTTTTTATCGCTCTACAGACATTATATGCACTCAATCTTGCCCCAATAGACAATTTTTTGCCCATGGCCCGCCAACACTGATCTAGCACGACGGCCCTGTTACGTCTAGTTGTGCCCACGGGCCACGTCACGCTCTTTCGGGCCGTGGATTTGGTAAGCCGCTGAATCTGACGATACGTCCATGCCTTTGTCGGACGAAGGCGTGGCCGGCTGATCAAATTATCCTGGCATTTACAAGTGAGCCTGATGATTTCAACCCAATGTCCATGGGCACATTTATCCTCGTTTAGCCTCCTATATTGCCACCGTATTTTCATTGAAAAACTCGCATTAAACATCATTTAACGTTTCCCCCATGCTGAAGCATATGCTGATAGTTAGGCTTTTCAGTGATACCATGCACTAACTGAATACTCAGCGGGAATTTTGTGTTATCGCTGTTTTTTAAGGCACGGGAAATTACACACTGGACTGTGGCTCTGTTAGGTATGGGCGGCGGTGTTCTCTCGTCTCGCAGGAGAGCCACCTGCTCCGTCGTCCGCTATTCCGTCCGCCTACCATAATAAATGAATACCTTCAAGGCGTCCCTAA
>DWCF01004226.1:0-17094 GCA_018230265.1 Delias oraia
GAATTGTAACTTATATGACACGGTTGTCGGTTTACCATGGTAGTGGTGCCATCTATTGATTACTTACTCAATCCAGTTGAAAAGTATCGACATCTGTTAGAATCTTTTGGAGTTAACAGATAATGGTGACTATCAATTAATTATAGACAAATAATTTGCAATAAAATAAAATTGCGACGATAATTAAAGATCTAAGCTATCCTATCTCAAGTTGGACCAAACTGCATATTGCGTGCAAATTTGAACCAAATCTGTTAAGCGGTTTAGGAGTCCATTGAGGACAATGTTGCACATACACATGCTAATATTTAGTTTACGATAAAGATTACCTAAATCACTCTTTTTGTTCATTTTAAAGTTTCGTAAGTTAAAATCAAAAAATACCAAAACTATAACAACTACGTTGTACGAAAGTCAGTTGTCTACAGAAATAGAATCAAAGAAATCACCGCTAGGCGCGGTGTGTTTGGCGGAATTTATCAAAGTGCGCTAGATCTTCAGTACAGCGAGTGGCCGACAAATCAATTTGAATCTTATGGTTATATGGATAGAGTTGCAAATATTTTGAGTATTTCGTTAATAGTACAAAGTTCGTGTTTTAAAACGTATATTTGGAAATGTGACGTCACGAAATTTAGGACCCCTCCCACCCCCCTGTAACACAATGTCACACTTCGTCGACCCCCTCCCTCCCCCTTAACGTGTGACGTAATTTATGGATGGCCCCTTATGACATTTCATTTATAAATATTCTAGTATTTTAAAAGTACCTTACGCCTTTTCTTTCAGATTGCTACTTGGTCGGATAAAAAAGGCCTATCATTGGTATCTCCAAAATTAATTCGTCTTCAAACCCCGACATCTTTCGACACGAATAAAACTTACACCATTACGACAATATTACAAGAGCCTTATTTAATGATAAATCCAAAGGAGAACGGACAACGTGACGATCATTTCTATGGATTTATTAAAGATCTTACTGAATATATCACAAGGCAACTTGAAATAAACTGTACGATGAACTTAATTTGTTTGTAGTAATATAAATATGTATAACCATTAATTAGGAAACTGTTAATATGAGTTATTTTCTTTGTTCTATCTGTTAAGCGATTAATTATTTTTATGAGAACAAAAAGGCAAACGACTCTCCTTGAAAAAGCGTTACTTCGCCATTATACAACCTTTACCCGTGGTGAAGCGAGTCTTATGTTAAAAAATTTCTTCAGAATAACTACATAATTTTTGACATATATACGACATAATATTCAGAATAACTACATAGTAAATAAACAAATATAATATATACGTATACTTAGATCAAGTTTAAATAATATTATTAATACGAACCCTTCAAATAAACTACAAAGATTTTTTGGCAGTGAAATAGAAAAATAATGGGTATCTCTTTAAATAAGGATTTTTGACCATAAAGCATTAATAGTCCTTACCATGAGTTATGCGTGTACAGGAAAACTTCGATGTTTGCATGAATGATTACTCAAGTATGTAAAGATTTACTGATTTCATGAATGAATTAGCTGATATGCTTTAACTATTCTTTTAGATGAAATAAAAATTGTCGACGATGGAGAATTTGGAAGCGATACATCAAGTGGTTGGTCTGGGCTTGTTGGAAAAATTTTAAAAAAGGTAAGTAGTTTTTTTTATAGACCATGGAATAACAAGTTCAAATTTAACAATAAAATTAGGAATATGTTACTTTACCTGATTTGAAGAATGTGAGGAGTTTTATGATTAATATAAATAAACATATATTAAAATTAATATATATTTCAAAAATAAGTTAAATTTTACTAGAACTATGTTATGTATTAACATTCCTCAAATCATTCTCCTAATTTCACCAGTTGAGTTAATACCCAACTGGTGAAATTAGGAGAATGATATAGTGACTCATTTGAATATTTATTGAAATGTTATAGAATCGAATTCGATAAATTAACACAATTTTATAAAATCTACTTCAAAACTATGATTAATTTTATATGAGCCAATTAAAAAAAAGTAATGTCACTAGTTGCAATTATAAAAATTACAAAAACTAATTCGCATAACATTGCTACTATAAATATCTCGAAGCAACAAAAATACCAGTCTGGATGCAATTGGAAAAATTACGACGTTGTGAAAAAACATATTTTGAAAAATGTGTGGATTTTTATTGAACCATTGTAGAAAAATTAACGGGAACGATACAAGTTCATTTGAAACATTGTTAAAATGTAACAGGACCAATTGATAAATAAGAATCAAAAAATGAAAATAAAATTTCTTTTATTAAGTAGGATACAATTGCTAGTTTTTTGAACATTCACCAAGTTTTCATTGAACTTTTAGTTGCGAGTTTGTTTCACTAACCTCACTGGCCTTTACTTCCTAGGAAGCGGACCTCGCAATCGCTCCTTTAGCAATTACTCCTGAAAGGGAAAGAGTGGTGGATTTTACTGAGCCTTTTCTGTCTGTAGAAAAGCCAATTGTACAAACGCAGTCGGGAAAACAACTCGCTGATACATTTAGCTTTTTAAAGCCCTTGTCAAAAGAAATATGGGTAAGATTTTACATATTTAATATTAATTTTTAATTCTTGCCGTTTTTATGTGTAAAAACGTCACTAAACTAAAATAGATACTTAATTTTTTTTATATATAAATAAATGATTCAAAATATTTTCATCCCAAAACAGCATCAACAATTGTTTGTATTAATTTCTTTAGAAAAATCAAATTTTTATTGTATTAAGTATGCTAAAAACACATAAAAAGTTTTCTCTATTCATAAAATAATGCAGTGTTTCACATTGTACATTTACTATATATTTTTTTATTATTATTTTATTCTATATGAAATCGGCGTATTATTTTATTGCTAAGTTGGTCTCTAAAATCTACTGTTTGGTTAGGAATTCCCATTTCAAATATATATATTTTTATTATATATGTAATAAATATATATATTAGAAAAATATAAATATATTTAGATATTTTTTTAATAAAAAACTAAGTATTGTGTTTACTAAATTGATTATAATTAATCGTTGATCATTTACATATTTTATTTTTTCATTATGTACCTATAAACCAAGACTAATTTTTTTCAGAATCAAATACAAACATAGTCGCAATATTTTAAACTAATCAGTATCCAAAATCTTAAAAACTTGTGGAAACACTTATAGACTCGCTGCAGTAATTGCTTATTATATATTTTTAAAATTTTTAGCTCTGCGTGTTATTCAGTTTCTTCGCAGTAAGCATTGTTCTATTTCTGGTATCGAGATTTTCGCCGCAAGAATGGAAATCAGTATCGATTTCAGACACTCAACTTGATCACCCAGTCAGCAGCACTAATGAGGTTGAGTATTCTTTGATCGCTAAAACGTCCATTTTATAAAGAAAACTTGACCGTTCTTTATTTTCATGTGTTTAACAATTAATAGTGATTCTTATATGATTTATCTATAATATCAAGGGTGTAATTTTGTAATGCCACCTCACGGGGACGTAGTCTTAATACTGTACATAGAAACTTTTACTGAAATAAAGCATTCTTTTATTTTTGAATAGAAATAAAACTGCATTCAGAGATTTTTAAGTCAAACCGACTAAAATCTGTGAAAGTTTCAGCCTGTACTTTTATTGTATAAACGTTAGGGATGAAATCTCTCTAAAAAAGTCATAAATTAAGCAAAGTAATTACTTTTAAATCTTTGAAATGCAGTTTTTTTTCTTTTCAAAAATAAAGGAATATTTTTTTTAACTAACATTTTATATCTACAGTATTGTCTCCCTATATTTATAAAACTGATTTTCTTACGGATTTTAAATTAAACGTACATGTATTGATCTAAAATATAAATTTTATTGTAGTATATAGAAAAAACTATATAGAAAAACGACATTTAAATCATTTATTTAAATTTTTAATTCCTTCCATAGTATTTTCTAATTAGTTTTATCTATTTTACTTTTTAACAAAAAATCCGTATAAATAAATTCTGTCAGATTTTTCTTTTGATATTATTTATCTTTTATTTTATTTTGATATCTCATATTTCGTAGGTACAAAAATTAAATTTATTAATTATTTATTTATTAAATTATATTTATTAATTTTAATTTTTTTATGTTATAGAGGACAACGGATTAGGTGGGTCTCCTATATGGTAAGAGAACACCGCCGCCCATGGACAACCGCACCAAATTCGCCATTTAAGCGGCACATTAAAGGGCACTTTTAAGGGCCTCCGATATCCTCAATGAATTTGTTTGAATAAATTATTTTTTATTTAATTATATTGTTATTCACATACATGTTTTGTAAAATATAAGAATAATTAAATTAATTAGGTTTTGTGATATTTTTATACTATATTATTTAATAAGGTAATATTTTTTAGATTATACTACACAATGAATTCAGTTTTTGGAATTCGTTCTGGTTCTCTTTGGGCTCGTTTATGCAACAAGGCAGTGATGTTGTTCCTAGGTAAGTTACATTTATTTATTCATTTATCTATGCTTTAAATTGTTATTATTAATTTAAAATAATTTATATTCATTAAGATTACTTAGATACGTCAAAAACATAAATATTCGATATATTAACTTTAAAAGTTTAATTTTAAGTACATGTTTGTTTCACAAAAATAAAAATACAATAAAGCTACCCTTGATTTGTAGAATAAGCTACGTATTGCCCAATAAACAATTACTTAACTACGTATCACTCAACAAAAATTGTACTAATTAATAGGAACGTTGAAACGCGAATAATAACGCTTTTAGCTAAGGTAATTTGATCTATTATTCATAAATAAAGCATCAAAAAATCATAAATTAATGGATTTTAAAAGAAAATTATAACTTTTAGCATTATATTTTTTTAACTTTTATTAATTATAAATTTTATAAAATATTAAGACTGTAGGTTCTTCTCGTCTTATAAAAAAATTTAGCTTCTTGACTAAAAAATTAAATTCTATTTTTAAATACAGACATTTAATCTCATCAAATGATTCATATGAGCCTTCAATTAAAAGATTAATGATTAGGTATTCTATCTTTGTACAATCAATATACTGCAGTCTTTTAGCAATTTTCAGTGGGCACATTAGACTGAATTATTTATATAAATAGATATTTTGATAAAATTATAAAAATAAATAAATAAGAAATTGTGTAAATATTTCACAGGTCCCTGTCTGGACGAATTGTGGGCACGGTTTGGTGGTTCTTCGCCCTCATACTCGTATGTTCGTACACAGCCAATTTAGCAGCCTACCTTATTATAGAACGGATCTCGGAGCCGACTCAGTTCCTGACGTATAGATCGAAGATAAATTTTGAAGTAAGAAAAATCCACTTATACAGATAAAAGGTAACAGTGTAACCTACGTATTAGCGGAGCGATGCCATTGCGAGTGTTTTGAAGTCGATTTCTGTCGTCTGAGGTCTTTATTCTTTATCTAGATTCATTCACTAAAAAATAAATATTAGGAGACTCTGGAGACAAAGGATACTCACTTGGTTAAGTGGTTTTCTGCTCGTGGACAGAACTAGTTACTGCTAGGCCATGGCTGTTTTTTAAGGTCAGATTCAGATGCGCCCTGTTGAAGCTGCTTCCTCTATACCAGCAGATACATTGTGTGTACAATGCGCAGCATAAAATACTTTAAAAAACGGGTTTCTATTTATATTTCAATAAATAGATAGAAGTATTTTTGGCTGCCATTCATACCTCACAAAAGTGAACAGGAAGGAATTGTTTCCGTGTAAGATAATTTATTAGTCATTTTTTAATAGATTTAAAACATTAAATTACAACAGTAAATCTATAAAATATTGCATTAATTCAGAAAATCTAAAACTAATAATAAAATATATTAATTTATTATTATAAATTGAATGTAAAAAAAAGAATGTTTCTTAAAAATGCCAATTTTAATCACTTATTTATTTATTAATTAGGGTTTCAAACTGGCTTTCTGGGACACAGATAAAAGCTTGGACGGCTTAGTATTCAAAAGTATAATACTAATGCCGTTAATAATTTCAGAGTCAATTCCTACCAAGCAACGACTTAGTCAGAGACCCGGAAGTGGTCAATGATCCTCCATATACAATTGACAGTCGGTATGAGCGATCATGTATTACTCCGCCCATCTGTCGATATAAACACGTAGACTTCGGAATCGCTTTAGCAAAAGAATCTAGTATTAAGTGAGTATAATAAATAGAAAACCTACTTTGTGTTAAGAGACTACTTAAAAATTACCGTAACATTAACTAACTATATTAATAACTCATGTATAACTAAATAGCGTTGTATATAAATAAAGTTTTTATTATATAGTGGACTACGGAGCAGGTGTGTCTTTTATATGGTAAGAGAACACTGCATCCCGTGAACATCCGATCCACCGCCGGCTGTTTACGCCGTTTCAGTAGCAATTTTTAAGGGCCTTTGATATCCTCACAAGTGCAAATACTATTTCACCCTGAGTATTCTGTGAGGCCCTGGTATCACATCGGATGAGCCGGTCCAATTAATGCGTTAGCATATTACGCTTCAATTTATGGGTAGGACAGTATTAAGATAGTCGTCTCAACCACTGTCAAGCCCTTCCAGAGTCCGAATAAATTATAATATAAATTATAATTGTCCGGACCGGGATTCGAACCCGGTACATCTCGCTACAAGGTAGACTTTTAAAAACCATTTAGCCACGAGGTTTTCAAAACATTACATTTCAAATTATTATTTAAAAGATTCTAGTTATTTCATATAAAACGTGTTTAATTATTATCAAAGCACATAAATAGGGATTTTATTCTCTATAAATTACGTTGTTCATATAAGATGCTTAAATATTTTGACATTGCTTTAACCTGGAGCGGGAAATTTCAATGACAGATGCAATTTATTAGTACAATACCATAAAGGAGGTCTGGCTAGATCTTGGCCCGTAAGCTGCTTTTTTTTATCATACAATCGGTGGCAAACGAGCAGGAGAGCCTAAACCTAGGGCAAGAGGTCCTCCGCCTATGGACACCCCCAGCCTTTTCAGAGCTGCGGGTGCGTTGCTGGCTTTATTATGTATTTGTTTATTACACTCTGTAGGTGCTTTATATTTTTATCAATGACATTTTCTATATAATTTGATTGACGTAATTATTCGAATATAAATTTATTAAATTTTTATGAATTATTATTATTATATTTAAATAAACTAAATTTTATATAACTATTCGTTATATATTTCTGGTTAGACATTAACTATTCAAATTTTTATTAAAACGTAGCAATGTAAGTTCAACTCCACAAGTCTACATATGTTCAGTCCACTTATAATAATAATATTAAAAATTGCGTCATTGGAGAAAATGCTGCAGTGCAGTGTTTGCCTTTTTCTTCTGGACTAGTGCTTTGGCATTATTTACGGCTTAAACTTAATTTTAAGTAAATTATTTTGTTTGACGTCAATAGATGTTGTGAATAGATCACAACAATTAACAAGTAATTGTTAAATCTTATGAAAAATATATATTTTTTTGATTTTGTTACATTTTAAAATCCTGCTTTTACTACAGTAAAAGCAGGTCCTACAACACCTCATACGAACACTGATAATGCGGTATACCTAAATTATATTGCTTTAACAAAAACATATTAAACTTTTTTCTATGAGGACTATTTAAGTAAGTGTCAATCATTTCTGCAATGAATTAATCAGTACACTACGTTTAATTTAATAAATAAAATATATGTATGTCTTGAACATTGACTTTTATTGAAAATAGATTTTATAAACTTCGTAGCTAAGTGGTTTAAAAAGTATACCATGAAGCGAGAATAATCATAAATTATAATTTTAATTTATAATTTATTCGGTTTCCGTAAGGGCTTGTCAGTGACCGGGCGAGTGTCTTAATACTATTACACCTGTGGGAGAGCCATTCTGAAGCATATTCAAACACACCAATTGGGTATTCTCATCCAAAGTAATACCACGGCCTCATAGAATACTCAGCGTGAAATGGGAGTTGTACTTGAAACTATACATTTACTGTCTTGTGTTTAATGCCCTTTAAAATGCCACTTAAATGGCGTAAAAAGCCGTCAACATAACCAATGCCTGGACTGTGGCATGGTTGTCCATTGGTACCGGTGTTCTCTTACCATATAGTACAGCATATACCCACCTGCTCTGTTGTTCGCTATACAATAAAAAAGTGACTGTAATACATATATTTTTACAGAGAACCTCTGAACCTTGTTATCGTTCAACTGAAAAATGACGGAATTATTACGAAGCTTTGGCAAAAATGGATGCTTCATATTTACAAACCTCCATGTGAAAACAATAAACATAAGGTAAGCTTTTAATATTCTTTTAAAACTAAATAATCGGAAATACACAAGTCTGTAGCGTAGTCATTAGGACTGTGAAAACATGATCGAATTTCCTTACTTAATAGATTGAGGTACAATTTTAACCCGTGGGAGAGCCATGCTGACTTACAAATTGGGCTGGCTCGTCCAAAGCGATACCACGGGCTCACAGAATACTCAGCGTGAAAAGATTCTTGTACTGTGTTTCGCAGAGCGAGTGAGGATATCGGACGGCCTTAAAAGTGACGTTTAAGTTACGTAAAAAGCCGACAACACAATGCGCGAACGATGGCGCGGTTGTTCATGGGCGGCGGTGTTCTCTTACCATATAGGAGACCCACCTGCTCCGTGGTCTACTATACAATTAGAAAAGTAGATTTCGAATCATTAGGGTTTTACCAATGTACCGACGTTTTGTTATGTTCTTTGCGGGTTTGATATGAACGAGGTATTATTTAGGGCAATATTTCCCAATCTATATATGTATGGCGGATAGTCCGAGGTATTTCTTCTGGACCATACATTATTGCTTATAATAGCTGAAGTAAATACCTAAACTAATTTTAAGCATTTTATTTTATAGTCTGTAAAAATAGTCCTTGATTTGCTGTGGGTCCATTGCTGCCATTTGTTGGGGATCTAGAATATTTGATTGAATAAACGTATTCTTTTAATTTTAATCAGATCTGCTTATTCCTTCTAAATAATAACATCTTAGTATCATCTGATAATACACATACACATAATACAATGATATGGATGAGATCAAAAACGTCTTTAAACTTTCAATTCGATATAAAATTACAGGAGCCCGAAATCTCTGAGATGTCATTGAGCCAAGTCGCTGGGATTTTCTACGTCTTAGTTGGCGGTTTGGCGTTAGCTCTGGGTGTAGCTTTGCTCGAGTTCTGTCATCATGGAAGGAGCGAAGCGATGCGCAGTAATATGTCTTTGAGTGCGACGCTAAAGGCCAAGGCGAAGATGTCCTCGCGTTCGGAGAGAAAGACACCGCAGCGTACCAGAGAACAAGACAGACTTGGATGGAACGGTGCTGCATTCGGCGGTGTAAGTTAATCATTTATGATAGCCAAAACAAGACTATATAAAGCTCGACATAAATAATTGTTTAAAAATTGTATACAAAAGAGACAGTCTAGAATATTCTAGATAAATAAGTTAATAATATATTGTATATTTAAGTCTTTTCAAAAGCCATTGGAATGATATATGCATTCTTTAGTTAAATTCACACAACATTTCTTTATAGTATAACAGAGCAGAGTTGCCGTGATATTGGCTGATCACCGCTGCCCATGGATAACTGCGCAACAATACATGATATGGTTGTGTTTCGGACTTAAACGAGCTCCAGTATCTCACAAGACAAAATACAATCAAGTACAATTTATATTGGCATTCTGTTGTGCCCGTGTTATTACTCCGGTCGAGCAAGCTAAATTACGCTTCAACATGGCTCTCTCTTGAGTAAGACAATCGTTCGGCCACCGTCAAGCTCTTTTAAAGCCGAATTACAAATTAAATTATTAAAATTGTTCAGACTGGGAATCGAACCTGTTACCAATGACTGCTCGAATCCAGGTCGAGTGATTATTATTAATTAACATAATGTATGCACTTGTAGTACACTGACTTTCTGCTAGGAAGAGAATCAACAGGAAGCACACATCGGAAATTATTTTAAATTAACATTTTGTAAGTTATGTGTATTTTAAAAAAATAACCTGTCGTCCAACCCAGTTTAATTCATTCATCCCAATTATATTACAGTAGCTTCCATTTTCATTATTCAAAAAAATCCAGTCTTATCGTTCAAAAAATACTTTAAAGGAGATCATAGACTTAAATTAATAATTATTTATTAATTTTAATTAATTAAAATTATTATTATAGTCAAATTTAAACACTTGTAAATGTAACATTTCTATTATGAATTTTTCTCAGTAAAATATATCCTAAAAGAAATTTATCACTTTAGTAAAAATCATACATATCTTATTTCACACATGGGCTAAAGACAATTAGATCTGTTTATGTGACGTAACGAATCCCTGACCTACCACGTGTAATTATGTGCTTTGTGTAAATATTACAGTTTAATCTGAATAATTACTACCTAAATAATGTCAGTAAAGTTGAAGAGATGTCTTCACAGAAAGAGTTACCGACTGAGTCCGAATTACGAATTTTAATTATTACATCAGAATGTATTAGCTATGTTAATGTAATAATGTTTCATTAAAATCAGTAAAATTTTCGCGTGATGATTACCAACATCCATCTGTATTTATTGAGAGAAATGAGTTTAAAATGTAACTAAATTGTGGTAACTAAAATAATGTTTTTAATATTGACAAAAAGTAGTATTTTATTTGGGTATATTATGTATATGTATGTTTAACAAAAACCTATCGCTAAAAGACAACGCATCTGCGCGACTTCTCAGTAAACAAATGCACTACTTTTGCTCACTGTCCAAGCGCAGAAGACCGCTTATAATAGGCGATTCTCCTGCTCGTTTGCTGCCCGACTTTCATAAAAAAAATAACACTTAATTTGAGGAAAATTTAAACACAATAATTAAAAAAAATAAATAAAAAAAAGGATTTTAACACGTTTAAAAATATATAAATAAAGAGGCCGAAATCTGAAGCAATCAGAACCTTAATCAGTATAGACTGCGATAAACACACTTTAAATTATAATCGAATTTTGAACATTTATACAGGACATGGCAATGACGTAACTTTTAATATGTTTCAGTATTTCCCAGCTGGTAACCAGATCTCCCACGACGACGCAGTACACGCGAGCTTTACCCACGTCTGATCCGAGAAAAGCGGCGTGTCAAGCCGCCGCCCATCCATAACCAAACAACCGAATAACACAGATCTATTTCAACTCTAAATCTATCATCATCAGATCATGGCTGTATTATAATAACCAGCTATACAATAACGTAACGATCGTAGTTTTCTAATCGGTGTTTTAATTAATTGGTAGTATAATAGTATTTATAATGTGAAACTCTCCCGTGGGAAAGCCTTGCTAAAATATATAATGATTCAGTACTTGTGTGGGGGCAAAAACCCGCGCGCCTTACGCAAACCATCAGCGATTTAGGCCTACCGTACTCGCATTACACGTGCCCCCTTTGACCTTCACGACGTTCGAGCCACCGTCGAGTCTGAGCCGGCGCAAACGTGTAGCATCAATGCAGGCCTACCGCACTCGCTTGACACGCGCTGCCCGCGTGATTTTCGTGACGCGGTCCGCACTGTGGTACTCGTACTGTGTGAGTGAGGATATCGGAGGCCCTTAAAAGTGCCGCTTAAGCGGCGTAAAAAGCCGGCACCACAACCATTGCGCGAACTGTGCCACAGTTGTCTATGGGCCGCAGTGTTCTCTTACGATATAGAAGACCCACTGCTCCCTTGTCCGCTATACTATAAAAAATGGAACTTAACAAACTGCTTGGCCATATATCGCATTCGTGTATCTGTAATCGTACACTTGTCGTATAAAATTATCATTATAAAACTTTTAGGTAGCGTTATATTACATCTAATTTGTACGTTCAGTACTTATTCTTAAGATAAGAATTCTATTACTTGAAAATATCGACTGTGTCAGTATGATATTCGTAACAGTTATACTACCTACATACGTTTATCCCTTAGTCGCCTCTTACGACACCTACAAGATGACACGGGGAAGCACAATTCTAAGCTTGCGCTTCTAGTTCTCATATACAATTGTAATATGTCTTCATGTGTTTAAATTTATTAACCGTTTTTCAAAAAAGTATCTGCCAATGCACTTATAGGCGAACCCATACCTTTCATAAATAATAAATGATCCAAAGTATATACGACTTCGTGGAAGTTGAACATATGACCGATCTATTGTTACTATCTATTAGTATAAAGAAATAATAATAAACATTTAGATGAATGTAGGGCAAGGATTTTTATCAATCTTAAAAACCATAATATTAATAAGATTTTCGCGACTAACTGGATATTTTGTTCCGGAATTAAAACATGACATTCTAAGTTCGGGGTAAATCCTATATTAGTGTAACGTGCCAAATAATCTTCAATTGAATATATCATTTTACTTAGAAATATGTTAAAACTAACATATAAATATATCACTACATTTTAACATGTTTACATTATAAAAATATAGTTCATAAATTAATTGTACTGTAGATCTAGATATAGGCAGCTGTCATAAGCACAAAAAAGTAGTAGAAGTAATATTAATTGCAGTCTATAATGATTATATTGTATGTTTGTTGAATTCATTCGGACATTGGGACCGAATATAGGTTTGTTTTTTTTTTTAATTTTATTACTGTATTATGAAAAACGTGAATTTTTGAAAAATCGAACTAATGAATTGCAATTCTAACAGTAGTATAAGCTTATAAGCTTTAGTGAATATCTAATTAGTATGGTAAAAGTTAGTATAAGAATTATCGAGAAAATTAATCGCGGCAATCGACTTGGCGCCATGTTCATACCCAACCCGTAGCGTTCATTCTGTTTCAGCATTAACAATAACGAATTTTATCCAAACGCGATCAATTTAACAATTTAACTCAAAAACTATCGTCAACCAATTGAATTAATTGTAGAATTGATTGTACTATAAATTTTTATCGGTTTAAAATTACCAAAGTTTTTATAACATAACGAAATTAAATTAATTAATTAAATACTCACGTAAACCAATTGAAAAGTCACTTAATTCAACAATAACTCACTCCCAGGAGAGTCATGCTGAGGCATATGCTGACGCATCAATTGGGCAGGCTCGTCCGAAGTGATACCACAGGGCTCACAGATTACTCAGCGTGAAACAGCAATGCGCAAGCAATGCGCGAAATGTGGTGCCGTTGTTCATGGGTGGCGGTGTTCTTTTACCATATAGGAGACCCATCTGCTCCATTGTAGAATTAAAGGTATATTAATAACCCACTTTAATTTTTACTTCGATATGCATGAGTGTGTACTGAGCGAGGTCCACTCTGGATTTCGCCTTTTCTGAAATTGTTTGTAGAGTGGAATTACTTAATCTTTCCGAAATGTCCTGTTTTATTTAAATATTTGCTTGTAATACATACATGCAATACAATACATGCAAATGTATTGATTAATTAAATTATTTTAATAATGAATTAATTATTATTAGATAATTTATAGTAATTAATAAATTAAACATTAATTAAGTATCAGTCCTGGATAACGAGTTAAAATAAATAGTGAAAAATGCATCGGGGCCATCTTAACAATTAATCAAATTTTAAAAATATATATCCGTTAGACATAGCCGACAAATTAATTGAAATTGTAAAATTATAATTTGAATTTGAAACGCTTCGGTTCAAGAATGTTCTAGAAAACATAATATGATCCGCGTAGGATAAATTTAAAAAGACATACTCAATTTTGGCTAATAGTAACCCATATTAATCATATACTTATATCGTGTTTAGAATAGAATTATCCGTATGTTAACACTATGTAATGTATTTTCACGTAGCCTTCTTATGTCTTTGATAAAATGCTTATTGTTAGTGATACCTATATACAGTGTATTCGATGAAATGTATTGTCTGAATATAAACGATAGATGAATGTCGTATACATGTTTTTTTTTATTTCATCATCAGCCTATTGAAGACCACTGCTGGGCATTGGCCTCTCTCAAAGACACCCACCCACCTATTGCGATCTTGTGCGATCTGGATCTAGCTGTTGCCGATGAACATAATGAGATCGTATTTCCATCGCGTATGGGGACGTGCCAGTCCGCGTTTGCCGGTCCGCGGTCGCCATTCAAGAACCTTTTTTCCCCATCGCTTCTCGGTTATTCAAACAATGTTGGACAGCCCAATGCCACTTATCAATACTTTTCATATCATTTGATTTACGTTAGCTTACTAGTGAAGATTAGTCATTAATTATTGTTTTATTTTTTCAGGATATACAACTATGTGTGTTAACTTGAACATAAATTAGAAACTAATTATCACAGTAAAATCAATTCGGAAAACGTAAATACTCGTTTTAGTACCTAAGCTTAAGTTTTCTTATATTGACGTAAGTAAGTTTAACGTTGGTTATAATCATTTAAGTAAAATATTGTTGGATTCGCTTCAACACCTATTCACCTGCCATTAATAATCGTAAACACAAATGGTTCAAATTACTGTATATATTTTCTATTAATCTGAAATAAGGTAGGAAAACATGATTGTTTGATGATTGAAAGAAACATTTCAGAACCTGTCGCGATCTTAAATCACATAGTATGGGATTCAGAAACTTTTTGTACTTAGTGAGTAATCAGAGACTGCTTATCTAGTTAGTCTGTTAGTCGATTGTGTTAACTAATATAGTATTTTATGTTTATATATATATGTATTTATGTATTTTATATTATTTTATGACGAGTGTCTTAATAATCTCGCACCCGTGGGAGAGCCTTGTTGTAGTGTATGCTGACACATTAAATGACATCGACTCGTCCAAAGTGATACCACGGGCTCACAGAATATTTAAAAGTGCTATTTAAATTTTATGCGCGGACTGTGGCGTTGTTGCGGGTTGTTCATAGGTGGCGATGTTCTCTTCCCGTATAGAAGAACCACTCGCTGTGCTTGAAAAAGTAATAAAAACGAATATAACATTTTTTATTGTGTTTTGAGTAAATAATAACGACAAATTTATATATTGTGTTTCCATTTTATGTTCTAATTAATGTAATATAAAATGTAAAATGCACTAAATTACAATATTCCGCTTCTAGCAGGAAAACCTGTTTTGGTAGGACTCGCAGGACTATTTAAAAGGCCTCGCGAACGAACGGTCTTGTAACCTACCCTGATAACAATTGTGACGGCTCATCAGGATAACATGGGTTCATCTAATTTCAACATGAAATAATACTTGCAGTAGTGTATGTTTACGAGTTTACGAGTAGTCGTATGTTTCGCTGAGCGAGTGACGACATCGAAGGAACATTAAATTGCACCGATTAAGTGATGCAAAATAAAATCTTTTAATTTAAGAAAGATCCTGTTTTAATATTGTAATACATTTTATAAGTTATAATACGACTTTTTGCTATTCCATTCGATTAAGCTCGGCGGGACTAATGATATATATAGATATAGATGTAGATATATTATTTTGTATAACTTAAACTAAGTTTTAAATGAGTGTCTTATGATTTAGATTAATAATAACATTAATAACAATTAGCAATACATTCCCTTTCATGAAGGCAAAGTGTCTAATAGAGAAATTGCTTTTAAAATATAGTTAGGCGCGTAATCTTTAAAATAAACAATGTTTTAATTTATTACAGCCAATAAATTTAGTAACAAAAATAAGATTGCATTAACGCATTCTCCTCTTGTAAGATTCGGCAATCTGGTATGCTATACTCGAACTTAAACTTCACGGCAGCAGCGGACGGAATAGCCACCCGCTCCAGTGCCCCCTTGACCGATTCGGACCAAGCGTCTCCGGCTCAGAAGTGATACCACAGGCTGATGGATGAAACGGTTGTTTTGCAGAATGAGTGAAGATATCGGAGGCCCTTAAAAGTGCCTTAAAAGACGACAACACAACCAATGGGCGGACTGTCCCCCGGTTGGTCATGGTCGGTGGTGTTCTCTTACCACATCGGAGAAGACCCACCTGCTCCGTTGTCCACTATAGAATAAAAAATGTAAAAAACTAGTCACTCAACCTAAGGAGCTCAGGACACGAAGTATAATCCCGGCTACCTACATATTAAGAAGTATTTTTCACTGTGCAATAGTAGATTGGGCCATCCAGCATGTCCAATACACTCGCAATTATTAAACCCTTCCAATCGAATAGACAGTAAAAAAAATGGTTAATTTACGTTTGGATCAGGGATCGAACCTGCATCCTCTTGGTTAGCCCTCTCAATATAATATGCCTAGTTAACAATAAAAGTAGGGATTTATCAATTCTTTCTTTTCCTTTCCTTCTTTGTGTATTGGTGAGTGGTGGCAATTAATGTCACGATACCGTGGCGTAGTTCATCAACAAATCAATGTTTGCTTCTATTTAAAAGTCATGTTAATCATCGTACTAAATGGTTGTATCTGACTAGAGTAGAACGTGTCAGTCAGACGTGAAAATTTTTGGTGAAGGATGTAATAAAAGAAACAAAGGTTTTAAGCACACATAATATAATAGAAAGTAAAAAACCGAATGCAAAAAGTATTTTAAAAAGCCGGTAAAGCTGACTTAAAATAAGGTGCTATGCTAACTTAAATAAACTTAAAATAGGGGTCGGTTTCATGTCTTGTTCATGACGGTTTTGGTGTCTTCACCTGTAACAAAAATAGTAAATCAGTCTCAATTATAATATATTAAAATATAATAATTTGTTCCAAGAGAGCATTAAAAAAAACCACAGTTAAACAACAGCAACCTAAACTCAATCGTCATAAGTTATCCTACGTGATTTAATATTATATATACACAAAAAGTACTGATAGGATTTTAACAAAACCTTACAATAATTATTCAAAAAAAAAAGAACTTTTTGTATATAGTTAACTCTCTGATCTGGGAAAAGGTTATTTATATTATTTAATACGTTCTA
>DWCF01004227.1:0-17094 GCA_018230265.1 Delias oraia
CTTTAGTCGCCTCTTACGACATCCCATTAGGAAGACTGGGAGTGGTACTATTCTGATCCGGTAACCACACGGATATTTTTGTTCAATACTTATTAATTAAACATGTTAGCCGAAAACTTTTATTACGATGTTTTATTTTTTAATTTTCCTCACGCTTTAAATTAGTGAATTAATTTTATAGAGTCGATATATTATCAGGCAGTTGTAGTTTGTAACTAAATAACCTTAAATTTAAATTCTGTTGCACTAATAATTTCAAGCAAAACACCGTTGAAACTGGGAGAAATGACAGTATTTATCTTAACAACTAATGATCCGTATATAATCAAATAAGTACGTAAATATTCTTAACCCGCTGATCCTCAATGGTTTGAATTAGCTTCCAGCATCACAAACATTCGGTTTCTGAATAGTGTTGCCCAAATTCAGTCTTGGTGCAAGACCAAGACCAAGACTGCCTAAATTTAGCAAGACCAAGACTCACCGTGTAAGACTTCAGCAATAACAAGATTAAGCCTGCAAGACGCAAGCGTCTTGCAGCAATTTTTTTTGCCAGTGATTTTTGGGTTTTCTCATTAAGTCTTTAGACATTTATAAATCTAGTTGATCTTTACTATGGCTATACTAATTCAAGCTCAAAATGGGAACATTTTATATATAATAGGAATATTATGATAGGATTTTCTAAGATCTGAAGTAATCTGAAGTAACTAGAGTCTTGCAAGGTTTGCAAGACTCTTGCTGCAAGACTAATACCAAGACTGAGAACGTAATACCAAGACCAAGACCAATACCAGATGTATTGGCGCAAGGCCAAGACTTATCTAAGTCTTGCATTTGGGCAACACTATTTCAGATACGCAAATGAAGTAATTGCATACAATTTCTTTTTCTTGCGGATCTCCAGAAAGCGATATTATTTATCGTTCAGTTTTTTGGCGGAGTTTAATCGAATTGGGTAAACATTGATACAATTCTCGATATGAAAGGCGTTTTTCTATCGTTGTGTCGAAATGTTGATACTGGTTAGAGGTTGTTGAGGGCAAACTGAGGTCAAACTTCTATCTATTTACTGAAATAACACTTGCATGTAACAAGATAATATAATTAAAGAATAAATAAGTTATAGTGATTATATTTTCGAAGTAAATTGTGTACAGAGATAATGTGTATAGAATACATCGACGCTATTAACAATTATTTAAAAGATATAAGTAAAAAATATACTAGAAACAAAAAAACTGGAATTCATTTAAGTAGGTACATCTTCCAATGTATTTATTAGCCTAGCCTATGTTTCGTAGCTTATATACGTACCTACTTATTTAAAACTAGTGGACTCTTTACCTGGCTTTACTCTGTAGGGCCTACCACGTCCCACAAACATAACATTTTTTTTATATTTTGTCCAATTTATACAATATCATTAAAAATTGCCTATTTGTTATTTATTGGCTATATTACAAAGGTTAGTTCATTAAAATCTGTTCAGTAGTTTTTGTGTATCAAAGAGTAACAAACATCAATCAATCCTTACATCCATACTTTCGAGGTTATGATTAATTTTCATAGAATGTTTTAAAAATATAAAAACTTATTTAATTGTACATATTATTTGATGATTTTACAATTTGCATTCCGTTCAATAATCAAGATGAAGGCTACAAAGAAGAATTGTAACACCTCCGATTCGGTCATTTGTACGAAGGGGACTATTACATACTTATGGAAACATTAGCCGCCGGTCCATAGTCGCCCAGCATCCGAAACCTCAACTATCAACCCTCACTTCTCCATTCGAATAATTGCATTCGACTCGCTGACAATCGCGATTCTATCACAAAGCTTGCATAATCGGACACTCTGTCGACAATCCGCTGACCACTTAAAGTCACAACCGCCGAGTCCTCTTAGCAAATTGCATCTTTATACCCTTCCTGTATGGTTTGTTTTCGAACGGACACCGCGTGCACATAGTGACGGGCGCTGAAGAACATCGATTCTGACAGGACAATGCAATAATCCCCGTATTGTTCGATTGACATTGTTGTTTTAAGGGCGGCGGGTGACAATTGTACGCTTTATTGCATAAATAATAATGTTATTCGGGCCGGTGCCGTTTCATTGTGTCGTTCTGTCAAATGTATAAGTTATAAAGTTAAAACTCGATCGAATTGAATTACACCGTTGAATCGTGCAAATTGGGCGCGCTGTGCGTATCTGCATTCGGATTTTTAAGGAAGTCATTTCGTATTCAAACCTCTGCAGTTTAGGTCTGCTGTAAGTTTCGTGAAATTTAAAATCCTATAGATACTGGATCAACCGCTCAAGTCATGAAAATAAACGCTTTTGCTCTGAAAAGTACCGTTCTAAAGAGTAGGCGATATCGTTTTACGTAGAGAATAAATTCATGGTTCTTATGGCAGACTAAACACCGGTGTATACAATATAATGAAAAGTAATTATAATGAAAATTGTTATAAAGAATCTACTGTATATAGTAATACGTGAGATATAGAATTTAATAAACATTTATTAAATTTAAGTACTTTTTTTAGTATTTTTTTATAATATAGCTTACTACGGAGCAGGTCTGTTTACTATATGGTGAGAGAACACAGCCGCCCATGGACATCCATACCACAGTCCGTGCATTGGTTGTGTTGCCGGCTTTTTAATGGTCTCTGATATCCTCACTCACTCAGCGAAACACACTACAAGTACCGTTTCAAGTTGAGTATTCTGAGCCCATGATATCACTTCGGACGGGCCGGCCCAATTTGTACGTCCACGTGCGCTTCAGCATACTTCTCC
Organism: Delias oraia; assembly: GCA_018230265.1. Taxonomy (NCBI): domain Eukaryota; kingdom Metazoa; phylum Arthropoda; class Insecta; order Lepidoptera; family Pieridae; genus Delias; species Delias oraia. The sequence continues at coordinate 2,815 of DWCF01004227.1, forward strand.
CACAGATGTAAACTATAACTTATCCATTTATTATTACCAGTTTATAAAAATTAATTTTTAACGTGTATTATTAATCGTAAAAAAGGTATAGATTTAATTAGACCAATAAAATTCACAGAGCGTTACATATGAAAGAGCATCCAGACTATAAGTACCGGCCTCGCAGGAAACCGAAGGCTCTTGTGAAGAAGGAGCCGAAGTTTGGCTTCAACATATCTGGTCTTATGGCGCCAGTACCCCGCCTTATCACACCTCTTCCACAGCCAATCCCTCAGCTACCTGTGCCTCATCATTTCGACAAACCAGACCTAGGTCGACTATTCCCACCTTTGCCATACCCGTTCTATCCTTTTGCTAAGTTGCCGACAGATGATGGAAAACTTGCTGCGGAACTGGCACACTTACAGGTCAATTTTTAATTATTTTCTATGTAAACGGTGGCAAACGTTTAAATCCCACTAGGATAAGCGATCCTCATGGACACCACAGGACCGGGCCTTTTAGGTATAATCAATAAGAACGCTGACTGGAAAATATTGAATTAGTTAAGGGCATTTTTATCTCTAGCATAAGATTTTTGAGTTTGCTAAAATCAACTGGAGTGATAGTTGGTAATTAGAATTTCAGAATCGGAAAAGTCAAGGCTATATAAAATATTTATTTTGTTATTTTTATTATTATTTTATAACCAAAAATATTTCACGATTACGTATCGTTTCAAAATACAGTTGATATATTATGGCTTTTTAATTTTTTTCTTAAATAATCAAATTGTTTTCAGGCTATCTATGGCGGTGCTCTATACAGCAGCGCTCTCTATAATAGCGCGTTGTCGCCCTGTGGATGTCCGCCACGACGAACACCGAGCCCTCCACCAGACGTGAAGCGTCCAGTGGCATATATCCTGATGAAGAGCGACGAGGAACCGCCTCAGCATGTTATTTGAAGGCCGGTGGCCCTCCCAGCGCGGCCATACTCGCACTGGGAGAGGCCTTCCACTTCGACAGAGAGAGATAGCAGCACGCCAGATAGTGTCTAATTCTCTCAATTTTTTAATGACTTTCCACGTCTATATTATTTCGTTGAGTCAGTGAGGATATCGGAGACCGTTAAAAATGTTTAAAAATAGCGTGAAAAGCTGGTAACGCAACCAATTCGTGGATTGTAGCGCGGTTGTCCGTGGGCGGCCGTGTTCTCTTATCATAAAGGCGAACCACATGCTCCATTGACCGCCATACCACAAAAAATATTCAGTTACAACAATGTGGATTTACAACGATAATTAGTAAGAGACAAATACCAAACAGTTGATTAAAGGAAATTATTGATAATACCTTAATGGAAATACTACTTATACGTTTGAAAGAAATTCAAATAAATTACTAATATCATCTTCATCATCATTTCAGCCGTAGGCCGTGTATTTTGTCTTAGTTAAGATCTTAATAAGTAGTATTATGCAATAATACAAACTTTTCAATGTGACAGTTTTGAGCTCAGCTACTTTTTTTATTTTTTATTTAATTGATGGCAAACGAGCTGGAGGCTCACCTAGGGCAAGCGGTGCTCCGCCCATAGACACCCCCAGCCCTTGCCCGCGAGCCGCGGGTGCGTTGCCTGCCTTTAAGCAATGTGTACGATATTTTCTTGAATTACTAAAATATGCTCATATGAAATTGATATACTGACTTTCTAGTAAAAACCAAACAATTATTTTGCGGATTCTTTTACCTACAACCCGGAACAACTTCTATATGGGAATCCAAAATACCCAAAAAAAGTCAGGCAACACACTTGCGACTCGTGTCCATGGGCGATGAACCGCTAAGTGAGCTTCTTATCCGTTTGCCTCATATGATAAAATATCATTGATCAAATCAAATTAGAACACATATCTTATAAAAATAATAGTTGTGCAAAATAGCAAAATAGCTTTGTTTAGTTTTAGCTCGAATACTTAGAGAAAGACTGAATGATTCTTAATTATGTCTACTGTGTATAGCTTTAAGAGATTTCCTAAATTATGTCCTTTTTAGATTTACAGCTAAATCACTAAATATATTAAGATGAAATGTGTCGGTAGCTATTGGAATATATTGATTCATATTTCATACGGATGAAAATTTTGATTTGATTAACTAATCATAGGTTTCTACTTAATATAAAAGTTAACGATTTATACACTTTTAATAAGTCTTCCCAGGTTTTATTTAGAATTGTAAATATTTTAGGCATTTTGTAGATACTTTTATTGAATGCAATATTATAGCGATATACACTAAAGTAGGTAAATAATAATTTGAGAGAGCAAAATGTGACATTTCTGTATATAAACTATGAATTGGAATATATATAGATACCCCTTTTCTTTTATTTTTACAAGAAAATGGGTTTTTTTTTTAAAAAATAAGTCACATCGGAAATATTTATAAGGAAGTCTAGTGGGAATATTAAAGATGAAATCATGTCAGCTTTTATCGTATCGATTTGTCTGGCGTAATACCACGGGTTCACAGAATACTAACAAGAACTAGAACTCATATCGCGGAGTGGGTCAGTATATCGGTGATCCAACATGTTTTACTTAAACGCGGTAAACAGCCGGCAACACAACCAAATTGCGAGAGTGGTGTGGTTACTTCTGAGCGGCGTTCTTTTCTTACAATCACGAGACCCACCCGACTTCGTGTCCATTACTATAAAAAAACTCTGCAATTGCAATGTTTGATGTTATCATCTCGGCAGTTGTAATTAATGTGTAAATATAAAATTTTGTTATAGGACATAAGTAGATATTGTAAATTTAAAAGATTTTTGTGAATATTGTTAACAATGTTCCTTATTGTTGCTTTTAAATTAAATACCCTATTTACTAATTGATATTAAATATTAATTTTATGACTTTAATTAGATTTTTATGTAGATCGTTTTGTTCTGAAACTACAGATATTGAAGCGGACATTTAAGTTAACATTTAAAGATAATTCCTTAGCGAGGTAGCAATGTTTTGTATACAGATATTGTTTCAAATACTTTTGTTATAGATTATGATTAAGTTTTATATTTGTGTTTTCGTTTCAGTTATTAATAAAATGGAAATGGTGAAATTTGTTTTTATTTTAAAGTTAGATTTGAGAAATCCCTGAATAAATAAAACAAAAATCTAAAGCAATTTACCACACTAAGCAATGACTTATAACTATACACTCATATATGTTTTCAATCACGGGAAGAAATATTTACAAATATTCAAAGATGAATTACAATTAAAAACACCAAAAAACCATGTCTCTTATATATAATTTCATACCTTCCATATTGGTTACGTGTCATTTCGGATATGTGTCAAAAGATAACTAGAATGTTTTTTACAAATCTCCTACATCGCATAAATACATTAGAGAGAATGTAATAGAAATCCAGGCTTTCTAAGAACATCATTAACAAACATTGGCTGCATTAATAAATAAACCGATGTAATGTTATTAGTTACTCTTTGTTATTTCCTATGGACTCGAACCAGTAACTCACATGTTGGAGGATATCATAGGAATGAACTCAATTTATACTTATTAATAAAATACCTATTTCAATTAATTTTAATTCAGTTTTAATTTTTTTTATAGTATAGTGGACAACGGAGCAGGTGGGTCTTCTATATGGTAAGAGAACACCAAAGCCCATGGACAACCGTGCCACAATCCGTGCATTGACTGTGTTGCCGGCTTTACGCCATGTAACCGGCGTTTTTAAGGGCCTCCGATATCCTCACTCACTCAGCGAAACACAGTACAAGTACAGTTTCACATTGAGTATTCTGTGAGCCCGTGGTATCACTCCGGATGAGCCGGCCCAATTAGTAAGTCCGCATATGTTTCAGCATGGCTCTCCCACGGGTATATTTATATAATTCAAATAAAGTTTCACTAGTAAATTAGTTATTAACAATCTCTTATAATTTTAAAGTTATCTATTTAGAGAACAATGAATGATTTCTCCTCTAAATTAAAACTGTAATAGAAAGGGACATGTGTGCACTGAATAACTGCTTGAGCTACTTGAACGCTACTTCAGACTTAGGTACCTACTTGACACAGGGCTGAAACAAATATAAGCAGACACTTTTCTTATATACACCTATCAATATAGATTTTTTATAGAATTGTGATAATTGTAATAAAAAAGGTGAAATCAAATCTACGAGACTCTTATTCAGTTCAAAGAGCTGCGTTTAGTTAAAGGAAAAAATATAATATTCACACAGTTATAAATGAAAAGTTCTAGAAACAATTTACCTATAAGTTTGTACATCATTATCAATTTCGTCAGAGATCCTGTGATTTTATCAATCGGACTTTGGAAGAGCTTGAAAGAGGCCGGGCGAGTGTCTTAACACTGTCATATCTGTGGGAGAGCTATGCTGACTCTCTAATTAAATAAAAGAATACCAGGATGAAACAGTACTTGTACTGAGTTGTACTATGTGAGTAAGGTAATCGAAGGCTCTTGAAATTATACCGAAAAAGCCGCGCAAAAAGCCGTCATCACAACCAAAGCGCGGATTGTGTAGCGATTGGGTATGAGAGTATGAAAGCAATGTGAAAACCCACGTGCCCCGTTTCCCACAATATCATAAAAATACTATTCATGATCAACAAGCCATAAATTATATATCTAAAATAGATCTCCGAGTTACCTTTTAGTGTATGGCAACCCTGGAAGCTGACACTCGAAAGTTACTCATCTGAAAACAACAGGGGAGACACTAATCCGATCCTCAATTATAAACGAATAAATAGTGAACAATAGACTCCATGTGTCCATAAGGACTTGTGTCTTATTATTGCAATCGTGACCCTACTGTGTTACTACTGTACTGTAGACTGTCGCTGCTGATACAAAATCAGTTGATAACCTTTATTCCTTTGACTGCTATGGTTTTAATCAGCATATCATCAAAATATAACCAGTTTTGTATAATATTTTGGTTCTTTATCAGTCATAGTATTGAAACTAAAACAAAATTATAACTAAATTAAAATTTTGATCTGTCTTTTCTTTTCTTTTTTTTTAATTATGTGCTCTCAAGACTTAACTTGGATATAGATATATGTTAGCATTGTTTATAAAAGTAACATTAAAAATACCTTTATTTAAATAGACTTATTGTAAGTACTTTTAAATCGTCGACAGAAAACAAAAATTAACGTCACGTAATAATTTACCACCTGGATCGGAAAGCAGGCTTTACCGAGAAGAACCGGCAAAAAACCCAGTAATTACACATTTCAAGAGTGTTCCTACAATCTGTTTATGATACAATTACATTCACATACAGATGAATTTAATTTGAATTACGCCAATTTGTAATTTATATATTCTGACTTTTTAACATAAAAATGTTTAATAAGAGATATCTTTGCGAAAAAAATATATTTACAATTAAGTTTTGTAAATTGGAGTGTTATTAAAACTGTTGTGGTGCGTACCCAAAATATTATTGCTTACCTCGTATCGTTAAAGTTACGCGCTGGCCGAAATATGAACCAGAAAATAAACATAAGTCCAATGAATTTAATAACACAATAAATATGTGATTTCTCCATTTTACAAAGCGAAATTTACTGTTTTATATAAAATGTGCTTGATACATTTCACTTAGGTATTTAAATATTGTTTATAAATCGCAATTAAAATTCGAAAAAGGTGATTAGTACAGATAGCAAGAAATGTAATCAAAGTTTACCAAACCATCTATTATAACAGGGTACCGTTCTACCTCAGCGATTTCAAAAGACAATTTTATTATCAGACAATAAAAAAACAATAATGCGAGTTTATGTACGAAATCGGTTACGCGATTAGAGTTGGGGATGCCTGAGGCACTTCACACCCCGCGTGGGGTGGCCATTGTAACTGTAATACGAATATTTACTATGAATTTCTGATTGATAACAATTTTACTAGATTAAGAAGTAAAACGTCTATCCAATGTTTTCTACTTTACAATTCCGTCAAAGCAGCACATAAATAGGTACTATATTATGTGCTATTTTGTACTGTATTAAATACTTTAAAACTATATTAGACTATATACAATAATTATGAGATGTAAATTAGGATTAATGAAAATAATATTAACATCTAATAATGTAATGTTTTAATTTATTATTTTTTTATGAAAACGGACGTTAACGTAGGGTCTCATCTAGGTTAAGCGTTTCTCTTTCCGTGGACATCCCCAGTCCTTGCTGCGATACGAATGCGTTGCCGACAATTAGGGGACAGATACGCTGCTCCTTTGTTGCAGGTCCCTAAGTCGTATTGTTCTTATTCTAGAGATTGGTGGTGGCGCACAAAATACAATAAAAAATACACAGTTGTGAAACGACAAACATTGAGGTGATACGGAATTGAATATACCTTTTTTTATATATTATATAACGCATTATTCAATACGATTAAAAATTGTAAATCTAACAGTAGAATATTATACTTTTTTACTATGACATTGACTTGTTAAAATTAATCAAAGACCACTATTTTAAAATTGAAATTAATCCAAAAATCATGGTGACACGAACACTGTCCCTCTAAATAAACACCCTTTAGCTACTAATTGTGGAGGCGGTAACCGATCGGCGTTTATTGTGCGTCATAACTCCTGGATTTCATGATCTTTATTGGTAAAGCCTAAAAATGAGTATCTCACCTTATAAACTTGAAATACCATTAACGTTTTTAAGGTATTAAACCATAAAAAAGGTTTTAAATTGATACTAATCTATTAAGTACGTGTTAATATTTTTAACACAAAATTTTGGTACTTAGATTATATTTTATTAACATAATAATCTATTAAAACTCACTACTGACTAGGAAATAACAAAAACTAGTAAAATCCTAGCTAGATAGGTACTTATAGATTACTTTTACCAGTATTCTGGTAGTAAAAAATAACATTTTGGGGATATTACTTGAAAATTATAATAAATAATCAAATTTCTATGAGTTTATTTTTAAAATATAAAATACTTTAGATAATAAATTCAGTTTGAAAATGTTATAACTTCTTCTGCAACCGCTTTTTGTTAAATTTACGCAAAGAGTTTGTAATATAAAAGGAAGTAGTATTTTTCATTTTCTTGATTAAGAACCTCATAAAATAATGTCATTTCAAAGCTGAGTGAGCCGTTAGATTAAATAGAAATAAAAAGAGCGTTTGGCCTGCAACGTCCCACTAATTGAAATTTGCTTGCGGTCACAGACAGATTGAAATTTACACCATAGCTAAAGAGACTTTTTTAAATTAATTTATCCCGCCGAAATACTTAGACTCGCACAAGCGTGCTCTCATTTTCGTAGCATTAAAATAACAAACCATGCGATACTGAAACGAAATTGTTATTTTTGTAGGTGTATTCTAAACAATATTAAATTGCTACAATTTAATGTTTTACAAAATATTGCGTAAGTACGGAATCGATTCATTACTTTAGTATTCACAGCAAGCTGCATTTTCCTGTACAAAAAAATTATGTTAAATTTTTTTATGAGCATGAAATAAATATTACAATTTCAGGTGATGAAACTTTTTAAAATAATTTAAATATAAAAATGTCTACGCCAATTCCACACAATACAGAATGAAACGATGAACTGGTTATCAAATCGTCCAATTTCATGTAAATCTGCGAAGTAACATACGTATCGTACAATTTCTCGGCTCGATCAGTGTAATTTTGTGACAGCCACTGTCCGGTCTCGTCGGCCGAGATTACGGAGTCCACTATCACGAATCCATTTCGTAATATTGACATTGAGAGAATTTCAGTATTTTTTACATTATACCTTATTTATGTGAAGATATGAGACATATAACTGTCTCCGGAATAATAGTATAGATAAATACCTCAAAGCTGGTTTCCTCGCTGAACGCATTCAGTGAGAAACTTCTGCCACTGTTTGGGTAAATTTCCACACAATATGTGTTTCAAATGGGGGGGTTTTTTGCCTTAATCACCACGCTTGGCAGGTGGGTTGGTGAACGCAGAACATCTGCTGTACTCGGCAGGGCGCTACTGCCCACTCTCCGGTGAAGTCTTACGGCATCCCATTAGGAAGACAGAGTGGTACTATTCGCATCCGGTAACCACACGGTGGAATTCAGATCGCTCAAAATCGCAATAGGTGGACGTCTTTGGAGGAGGCCTATGTCCAGCAGTAGACTTAATAGACTGATGATGGCTGAAGTTTTTCTAATATTATTATTAATATTCGGAATTGTGTTATATCTTAATAGTATTCGGTTATATGTAAGTTTAGCTTAATCCATTCAAGTAAATATGTACAATAATTAAATAATACGACTTAAGTTCATCGTCATTATAAAAATTTAAAGAAAAATATAATAAAAAGTTAATCGTTTTTTTGAAATCAACGTAGATATATTATATTTTTTGTTCGTCCATCGAATAATAAAGCAAACTCTCTCGATGAGAAAGCACTACCCTTTATGCTCTTTGACAATCAATAAAACCTTTCAAATATTCAGGATTGTATCCATCGCGCGCCATCAAAGTCAATAATAAGGCTCCGCTAGTATATGCAGGTCACGTGTGGCGCACAAAGGCGTCAAATTTGGCCGACGCGACGTTTATGCGACATCTAGCATTCAACTCGATGTGTATGAAAAATTGTCGTTTAGTCTACCCCTGTCGCTGTGAAACTTATACACTGTTGTCTGTTAGTTTTGCATAAAATATTAGCGAAACGCTTGCCTAGCCCGCAATCAATGTTTACCCCGATATGAATGTTTTATAAGATCACAACGTATAGCGGACAACGGAGCAGATAGGTCTCTTATATGGTATGAGAACACCGTCGCTTATGGACAACCACGCATGGCATATTGTCCGCGTATTGGTTGTGTTGCTGGCTTTTTACGCCACTTTCAAGGCCCTCCGATTTCCTCACTCTCTCTGCGAAACAGTACAAGTACTGTTTCACGTTGAGTATTCTGTGATAATTCTGTGTAATTACCCAATGTATAAGTGTTAGAGTGGAGACCACGGACCGGAAAATGCAGCGTGGGACGTCCACCCACAGGGTGGACTGGCGAACTTATAAAGGTCACCGGAACACGCTGGATGCAGGTCGCCTCCAACAGGTATTCATGGATCTCCAAGGGAGAGGCCTGTCTCCAGCAGTGGATGTTTTACGGCTGAAACGATGATGACGATAATTCAATGTTCACATTTAACCTCAAATTTATTTAGCTAGTGTGTTAAACTTGGGAATATTAAAAAAATAAGAAAATTCGCTGTCTTAATACAAAGTGAATATAATATTTCAGATCATTCGCCTACTTTAGTACCTACCCAACTTTATATCCTATCACGGCTAGTTTTTATAAAGTAAACCTTAGTGATGTTTTTTAAATAAGAGAAGAAGAATGAAGAAATACTTCTAATATCATAAATGGAATAAAAACATATTATTTTTACTACAAAATATTTGAAAAAGTAGTCTTACTTTGCGTAATAAGTACATACAGATAACCAAAATTACTAAATTTTGGTGCTTAATTTAATCTTAATTTTGGTTATCTGGCTTTTAAGTCAATCCTTTGATTAGGTTTCCAATTAATATAATATTAATGTTATTAAAGTTATATAGAGTCGTTACTGTATTTTCCATAAGTTGACACTTAATCCTAATCACCAGATAAGGTCAGTGAGGTCAAAAAAGATAGGTTTTATTTGTAGTATAATCAGTAGAAAGGAAACCCTCCACGATCCGATACGATAGTGTCACAAAGAAGCTTATTTCCGCCCGACCCCGCCATAAAACACATTATATTTTCTTCACAAACAAAATCAATACAAAACTCGACCTTAAGAGTTTTATAAAAAGGCCAAATTTGTTATTTATCAATGGAATAGAAACTACAAATGTTGATAAGGTTTTGTAAGGGCGCGAGTAGCGGCTTTCAATAGCTGATCATTTTAAAACTGACAACTATACCTACTAAATTTATACGAGCCTCTGAGATGCCTTCGTATTTTTTTTAAATTTTAATTGTGATTAATTATGTGATTTTTTAATTATTCACTATTTTATAATACTCTTAAGTCCAAGAATACTTATAAAAATGTGGTATTTAGTTTTATATAATAAGTTTTTACATACATTTAACCACAACATATAAATACATGTATAATATGTGCCTTGTCATTAATGTTAACTCAATGTGTAAATACATTATAATACTTTTAAAGTTCAACTATGTAAGATTATCGTTTCTCAATTATAGTGGAATAAATTGATTCTGTGTTTTGAGTTTATTGTGTGTTACTCAAACGCAAGAACAAGACGAGACTTAGCCAGAATTACCTTTTAACCTATTGCAATCTATTAAAGATTACATTAGATCTTATAAAATCCGAATCATCACAATAGGAACATTTTGAGCGTAAAGTAGCTTAGCCATGGTAGAAACCAACCAGATTAATAAATGTCTTAAAATATAATGAGAAATTCCAAAAATCACTGCCCAAGACTAAGCCCACAAGAGTCTTGCAGGCTTAGTCTTGTTCTTGTTCTAGTCTTACACGGTCAGACTTGGTTTTGGAAAATTAGGCGGTCTTGGTCTTTTTTATATATTAACGGTGACAAACGAGCAGGAAGCCCACCTAGGGCAAGCGGTGCTACGCCCATGGACACCCCCAGCCCTTGCAGAGCCGCGGGTGCCTTGTCGGCCTTTAAAAATGCAAAAATAAATAAGAAAATGCACAAATGCAAGACCAAGACTGAATTTGGACTACACTAATTGTCAACGATATATAGTTTAGACTTCTAATTCCCACATCTAATAGATTAATCTTTGGAAAGCGGAAGAGTGCAAGCAAAAAGCGAGGTAGGGTGATAAGAACAGACAATGGCAGCTAGTGTAGTTAACAATGGTTCGTTTGTGACGATTCTTCGCATAATATCGGGGCGCAAAACGTTGTAATTCGATAAAGGACGCCTTTATGAGTCGTGGGCGTGACTTACTTGCTGACTACTGCCTCTGTTTGTATGACGAATGCTCAATGACGATTTTTTTTTTTAAATTTTCAATTACAATACTCTTTTAAACTATGAGTTGTTTAAATCGTGTTATAAATTATTTTTTTTTAAATTACAAATTTTCAACTAAATTCTTACTATTATATTTTTAATTAGCCATTAAAAATACTAGGAAGTATTTCTAGCCACGTTTCTATATTTTTTATTACACCTATAACATGTTTGATATTCACCGAAGAAAATTAAAAAAATGTTAAACAAGTTTTAAATAGTAATGCAAAGGTAGGTAGGTACTAGTGTATCTCATTACATTCAAGAAAAAGATGTCTGGAATCAAATTCCTGCATCCGCAATTATAATTGATTCATGGAAGGGCTTGACAGTGGCCGGGCGAATGTCTTCTATCGTCCATTTGCCGCCATTCTCTTACCATATAAGAGACCTACCTTGCTCCGTTGTCCACTATAGAAAAAAAAATAGACTTATGGATTTGAAAAAAACAGGAGGTAGGTACGAGGAGCTTCAATGAAGCCAAAATTGAATAAAAATATTTGACTTTGACTTAATACCTTTTTTATAGTATAGCGAACAACGGAGCAGGTGGGTCTCCAATGTTGTACGAGAACACCGCCGCATATGAACAACCGTACCACAATCCGCGCATTGGTTGTGTTGCCGGCTTTTTACGCCGCTTAAGCGGCACCTTTCAGGGCCTCCGATGATTTCACTATGCGAAACACAGTACAAGTACCGTTTCACGCTGAGTATTCTGTGAGCCCGTGGTTTCACTTCGGACGAGCCGGCCCAATTTTTGCGTCAGCATATGCTTCATCAAGGCTCTGCCACGGTGCCAACTGACAGTGCTATTTACATGTACCTACCTACGCACAGAATACAAAACTACCATCTATTTTTTGGGCGTCAACAAAGCCACCAATTACTGAAAAATATTTAATATATAGAACCTACATTGAGTTAAAACTTAAAGTACAGTAGTGATCTTTTTAAACATTTAATATAAAATCGATACCGTAGGAGTGATTCGAGCACAATGCGCTTGCAACAAAGCTTCAAAGAGCTTATAAGCTGGCGTCCTAATCGGATAACGTGTTCATATAAAAGTCGCGCATACTTTGGAACAGATACTACGAAGATATATAGATAACGGAAGAAATACACAGAACATGTTTACATGACCTTTTGCTGCAACTTAAGTTCAGTCGTCGGTTAATAAGACCTGCTAGGACTGTTTTCGGGACTGGAATCAATAAATAAAAGTAATAAATTATAAATCTGCTTATTGACTTCAATGTGTATTTAATTGGAATTTTAAACGATACAGTTATTTATACAAATTATAGCTGTATTATTACTACGCCGTAAAGCTTACATGCTACAAGAATTTAGAATTAGAATTTAGATAAACACATAGATAGATACTATATCGATGATTGTTGACGTTCCACAATGAAGTGTTTTTTTAGGCGTGGGAGAACCATGCTGAAGCATATGTGGACGCAATAATTCGGCCGGCTTGTTCGATACCACAGGCTCACAGAATACTAAGCATGAAACGGTACTTGTATTGTGTATCGCAGAATGAGTAAGGATATCGGAGGATCTTAAAAAATCCGCTTAAGATGCACAAAAAGCCGGCAACACAACAAAAGCGCGAACTGTGGCGTGGTTGTCATTAGGCGGCGGTGACCTTTTACCATATAGGAACCCACCTCCGTTGTCAATCAAAATAAAACTATATAAAATAGTCTTATAATTCCTGTCATTGTCCAATATGTTTAAACTTTTGTGTCTTTGTATGTTGGTTTGAATTTTATTTTACAACGGAGTAGGTGGGTCTCCTATATGGTAAGAACACCACCGCCCATGAACAACTGCGCCATATTCCGCGCATTAGTTGTGTTGCTTTATACGCTGCTTAAGCGGCACTTAAGCCTCTGATGTCCTCACTCACTTTGCGAAACACAGTGCAAGTACTGTTTCACGATGAGTATTCTGTTAAAATTGCTGAAAAGACATAACAAAGTATTGAGCCATGTGAGTAATGTTCAGTATGTACCTATATTTTGCACGATATAGCAGGTGATGTGTGTCATTATGCTTATTTAGCCACAAAACCGCTTAAATCACATCACAAACCGCGTTTATGCGAACCATTCAGAGCCTACAATGGCCACAGTGAGCTGATGAATACATAATTACCAACAATTGTCGCTGAGTTTCAAATATTTTCCTTTTTTTATTGGCTTAAACCAATGAACGCAGTATTTATTATTTATAAATATATTAAATACTAATAATCCCAAACTATTTTTAAGTTTTAATAAGATTGTTTGTATCTTACACTGTGGGTAAGTATATAAATTGTTTTGACCAAAATCTTTACACCTATATTAAAAAGTTTTAAGTTACACACTGCCTATCATCAATTTAACATTGCAAAGGATATTTCATAATGATCATCATTTCAGCTGTAGGACGTCCACAGCTGGGCATAGGCCTCTCGTTCGGATCTCCATTAAAGGATACTTAGAAGTACCTAACTGTCCTTTTATATAGGAGAATGAACGCTTTTGGATAATTCGTGAAAAGTTGCCTCTTCCAGTGAAATAAGTATCTTCCAGAGTGATGCTTCACAAAGTGACCAACACGGTTAGGTGAATACGAAAGAGTTTATTTGAATAAAGCCAGCTTCCGCCTTTCATTCTCCATATTGTGACGTAATCTAAATCATTTCGAATACCACAAACAGGCTCAAAGTAGGGCGAGGGTTGATAAGTATCTTATGTGATGAATGAAGACTGAAAAATAAACGTATGTAACCATGTATACAAAATCTATTAACATACATCCTCGCCTATGTTGTTCAAAAGTCCTTGAGTATCGTCATTATCTGCCTCAAAGTTGATAATGTTAAAAAATATTTATTATTTACTAGTTACCTCGAGATAAATTAGCGACATGTAGTGTTGCCCAAATGCAAGACTTAGCCAGTCTTGGTCTTGCGCCTATACACCTGGTATTGGTCTTGGTCTTGTTATTACGGTTCCAGTCTTGGTCTCTTGGTATTGCGCTCCCAGTCTTGGTCTTGCAGCAAGAGTCTTGCAAGTCTTGTAATTACCTATTAGACTATTGATATTTATTAAAGTTTACTTCAGATCTTAGAAAAACCTATCAGAATAGGAACATTTT
>DWCF01004228.1:0-17090 GCA_018230265.1 Delias oraia
TTCGGGGATTTAATTTCAAAAATACAGTCATATTTTATACATTTGTCTGTGAGAAAATGTTGCATGTCTATTGCCGTTTCTTCTGCACTAGTGCTTTGGAATCGGCGTAAACTTTATAAGTAATTTTTTGACGCCATAATTGTCAAATCTTATGATATATAATTTTGTTCCAGTATTGCATACGAGATAAGCCTCTGCTGATAAAGGCAACCATATGTGTCGCATTTGTTGTGGTTGTATTCTTCCTTCACGCGATACCACAGTTGCGTAAGTACCACTCCAATTTGCTTGTTTATAGTATAGCGGACAACGGAGCAGGTGGGGCAAGGCTTACTTTGAAAAAGGCTTATATAAGACTGTAAATCTCCTTATTGGCAAGGACGTTTGACTAGAGCGACCTCATGTGGTTTATAAAATCATAAAAGAAAAAAATATATTTATTTTATTTGTTTCTGAATACATAAAAAAATGAGGCCTCTGGTTTCGCGAGGGCGTAGGCGGTGGCCCATGTCGATGTCGCCTGTGTGTAGGTTTACTGTTTTGTTCTCACTCTGTACATAATACTTAAACATGACAATGTTAACTCAATTCCACATATATTAATATCATAATAAAAGTTGCGTCGTTGTACAAAATAATTTCGCTTCGACGTCAATAACTGTTTTACAAAGATCACGACTATTATCAAGTGATTGGTTAAAACATTTTACGCTCCTTAAGCGACATTATTTCAAAGGTCTCTGATATAATTTTTTATTATTTTTTTTTAAATAAATGGCAAAATAAAGACAAAACGTCCTGCTCGTTTGCCACCGATTCTTGCAAAAAAAAGGGTACACATTCCTTAAAGGCCGGCAACGCACCCGCGGCTATGCAAGAGCTGGGGGTGCAGTACTACTTGTCCTGGGTGAGCCTGCTGCTAGTTGCCCGCCGATTGTATATAAAAAAACAACGTTTGTCAGGTTCAGCTATATAATATAGCATATGCTATATTATATGCTATATAATATAGCATATAATAATAAAAGAGGAACTTATAAGATTTTAACATGTACGTCTCATTAATTTTCCAGAAAATCTCTCTTTGGGTTGGACTGCATTGTTGGGCGCCATTCTGCTGCTTCTCCTAGCAGAGAGAGAAGACTTGGAGCCGATCTTGGCAAGGGTTGAGTGGTCCACTCTTCTTTTTTTCGGTGCTCTCTTCGTTTTGATGGAGGTATACCTGAATTAAGAGTAAATTAGTAAATTTTAATTCTATAGCGGACAACGGAGCAGGTTGGCTTCTTATATGGTAAGAGAACACCGCCACTCATGAAAACCACTCTGTCTGCCACATTAGTTGTGTTGCTGGCTTTTTATGCCGGTTAAGCGGCACTTTTAAGGGCTTCCGATTTCCTCAGTCATTCAACGCTGAGTATTCTGTGAGCTCGTGGTATTACTTAAGACGAGCCAGACCAATTAGTGCGTTAGCATATGCTTCAGCATGGCTCTCCCATGGGTCATTAGTCAACAAACTGAATATAATAAGCTTTGTACTTGTACCTTATGTATTTTTACAGGTTCTAGCAAAGCTTGGCCTAATCGCGTGGATTGGAAAGTTGACAGAATCGCTAATATTACAAGTTGGTGAAGAGTCACAGCTCGCGGTCGCCATTATGTTGGTACTGTGGGTAAGTCTTCAAAAAATATTTTTAATATTGTGGCGGGACGTCTCACCGCGTTTCTCGGTACTCGGTTGCCATTCGAGAATCTTTCTACCGGTTCCAATAGTTTAATTTAATTTCAGGTATCAGGTCTGGCTTCAGCGTTTGTCGACAATATACCTCTCAGCACAATGATGGTGCGTGTGACGGCAGCTCTGTCCGACCCCTCGGGGTTGGCCTTGCCGTTGCCGCCACTTGCGTGGGCACTTAGCTTCGGCGCTTGTCTTGGCGGTAAGTTTATCAATAAGATATTCTTCACTGAAATAACTGAACAGAAATATTGAGTAAAACTCACTCACTCAGCGAAGACAGCACTACTACCGTTTCACACTGCGTATTCTTTGAGCCCGTGGTATGCGGACAAGCCGACCCGACTAGTGCGTCATAATGCCTCTCCCACGGGTGTGAATTACGTCAAAACTTAACTAATATTTGTGGATGTGCAGTCATCTGGTTGAATCCGCTATTTATAGAATGACTAGCGCGTTCATTGAATGACGACATTAAGTTGAATGACTAAAGGACAACTCGTCAAGTTAAATGAAACGTTCAGCGTCTTGACTGAAAGTCATTTAGCGTAGTTGTTGAATGAGCCTAAATATATTTAGGTTAGGTTAGGTGTAGTTAAAACCATGCACTGTTTAATTATATTATTCAATAAAGTAAAATGAATCAAAAAAAAATCTGTGTGACTTATTGGACGCCATATTTGTTTTGGTGACTACTAACGCCGGAGTGGGAAAAGAATGAACTAAATTACAGTCACTTGGCTGATTTTCCGTCAATTGAAAGGGCTTGGACGTTGGGCGATGCTTGTTCAGTCAACGTTCGGCCTAGTCATTCAACGAACGCGCAAGTCATTCGATCAAATAGCGGATCCAACCAGATAACTGCGACAGATACATTATTTCAGGCAATGGAACACTCATCGGTGCCAGCGCGAACGTGGTCTGCGCAGGAGTGGCTGAGCAGCACGGCTACAGATTCACATTCATGGAATACTTGAAGATCGGTTTTCCTATTATGATAGGAAACCTCCTTGTCGCGTCTGTCTATTTGCTATTCTGTCACGTGCTGGTAACTTGGCATTGATTTAAGATAATGTCTTAATTATTAAACTAGGATTTTTGTGGTTACGAGATTTTGGCATCTTATAGCATATCTTTTTTTTAAATGTCTTGGAGCTTAACACGGCTGGGGGTAAAAGGGCGTACTTATCCCTTTAAGGTTTAGCTGGGGATGATCCTGCCCGTGGACTAATTCTCCTAAACGACCCTCCTACTCCTTTGCTTTTTTTCAAATCGTATATAAAATGGACCCTTGGAAATGTTGTTGATATTTCAATATTTGTTCCAGTATTATGTTAGTACTAGTTTGTATAGGCAAAGTAAGAACCGATCTCGTCCAAGTAAGAGGTATTGTGAAAAGACAGTATTATACATTTTTATGGGAATTTTACTTAATATGAAAAACGCGAATAGGTTTTTATTGAGATTCTGCATTTGATGCTGGAGACATAGCTGAACTAGAGAATGGTGGAAATTAGATAATGAGGCTTGCCGCGTAAGACAAAAACGGGGTGCAAAATGTAATTGACAAACTAAATAGGTTTTTTAAAAGGCTTTCTTGTTGATTCATCCCGTCCTTAGTTGATTAATGAGTGATAAAATATTGGGGCCTGTTTTACAATCGTTTACCGCGATCCGAAATTAGTTACTACGAAGAATGACTTATAATGTACAAATTTTCATGTAAGAAAATCTGTATATGTAAATATATATGAAAATATCAATGGGAAAAAATCATGAAAAATAGGACACCTTGCGAAGCAGAACCCCACAAGATATAAGATTGAAACCGTTGTTGACTTGTGTCTGTATGCAAATTGGGATCGGCGACAAGCAGACACAACTTTCCCACACCATTTACACGTTCTTGTGACTGGTTCTTGGCTTGGCAAGTGTGAAAATGTACCATTCAATACTAATACGTAAATATTTGATACATGATTTTTGTATGGAGTTTTTTAAGAAGCTATTATTCTTAGAAATTATTTTTATAATGTTATTGTATAGTTATATTTTTCTAGAAATATTATGCCGCTTTCAGTATGTTTTTTATAATTGTAACTGTCTGTCATGACAAAAATATAACAGACAAATTGTAACAGAAAAAACTGTCCTGTCTATGAAGTTTAAAAGCATTTTACATAAATAGATATATTTTATAGTGTTTATATGAATTATTCTTGCTGTATTTTAAACTGTTTTACTTTGGGATTGAGATTTTTTAACCCTGTTACGCGTCCGGAATACCTAGGGAAAGTAAACTCCGTAATAGTTTTAATTTGTAAATGTAATTTGATACTAATGTTAGCATTCATGTAGAAGGAAAGATTAAAATTATGTACTTAGTAATCTAAGCTTTAACAAATTAAAGTATTAAAGATTTTAATATTAATCTATTATGTTTGGATTGCTCCAATTAACTAGAAAATACTGCAATTTTTTAAGAAATACGTCCCAAAATTTTTCAATGGTATGTCGGTCTACGGAGCAGTCGCGTCTCCTATATAATAAGAGAACACCGCCGCCCATGGACAGCTGCGCAACAATCCGCACTTGCTGTGTTGTCGGCTACTTAAAGAGCCTTCGATACAATCATTTGTATCGGTTCGAATAGAATTAAAAACATTTTTATTCAAAGAGGTTTCTTTCAAGTTAAGGTTTTTTTGTAAATAATTATATTTACTTCCCATTCATTATTTTTATAATAATACGATTCTTTTATAAAAAAAACATCAATTACTGTACTGCTATAAGCGCCCTCTAGGGACTATAAGCAACAACAATTACTTTCTATTTGCCGCTAGACTGCAGCAAATAAATTACGTTATTTAACTAATTAAACTGGTGATGGCGACTCATAACTATATTTTCAATAACATACTAGTTTCAATAAGTTAAGATATTTAGTTCGAAAATGTTTAATTTTTTTAACAATTAAAACGATTATTTATTATTTACATTTAAATTGAAGACTTATTTATTTCTCTATAAATTTCGAGAACGTAAAAGACTTTAATTTATATAAGCACTAATGAAAATATGTATATCTAAAAATATCAAAAAAGATCAATAAGATAAAGGTCGGAATCGCACCCGCGGCTCTGCTAAGGCTACGGGTGTCAATAGGTGAATTACCGCGTATCGTAGGTGAGTCACCATTTTCCACCGTTTCCATAAAAAAGTGTTAAAAGATAATATTAAATATTTTATCATTTTAAAAGAAAAAATGGAGTAACTAATCTCCCACTCAAAGAGCTGTCAGTTAAGTGATCGGTCTCTGTTCAAAAATTAAGATTTTTCAGATGTACTGCGCTATAGAATAAGAAATATAGAGTCTGATGATTGAATTAAGTATTTTTTTTAATTCATCAATTTTAATACGGTAAAATTAATAAATATTGCAAAAAATATTTCTAGGCTGGAATTTCTAGAATTTCTCTATAAGCTGTGATTGATTTAAAAATAGCTATTTGTTTTAAATGCTATCTAAAATGGTAATTATTTAATAAAACAATATTAAAATTAAAAACAAGGAAATACAGGCATAATACCTAATGTATCTTCTTCGTGGTTTGTTGACGCCTCAGGCAATGCAAGCTTTGTTATTTTTTTCCATTTTTGCTATTAAATCTAAACTCCGTAAGCTTTTACGCTCTGTTGATTTTAATTTGGCTGTCTATAGGCATCTAATATTTCTTTTCATAAAATCATTCTTTACAATTATCTAAAAACTTTTTATATATTTGAAAACTCGGTGAAATTAACGTTTTCTTTGAACGACATACATGTATTAAATAAAGATTTTATGCAATTAGAAAAGACATCCTTCAAAATACACATTAAGTAACGGTTTCTAGAAGAATTTATCAAGAATCGGCTACCGGTTTTAGCGTGAAGAAAGAAAGGAGCACACATGAATTACGTATTGATTGTATTGGCAATAATTTTATATTTATTGATAAAGTGTTAATATTTCGAATCAATAATCTGTTTGATCCACCTGTATCTTAAGGTTCACGTAATCGTTTAACGATAGGAAAAGCTAATCTTTGTTTCCACAAATATTACATTTTTGTTTCTTATTTTTATAGCAGTTAGGGCGTTTGTTACACAAAACAAAACAGTGATCGCGCAAGCGTAATAAAATTTATTTGTTCGTAAAATCTAAAGCGCATCCAAGTGGAAGAGAAACATTCTAATACGAATAGACAAATGTGCACGGACACTCGAATAGCACTTATGTATTGCGCGGCGATTTGAATTAGTCGCGTAATACGATCGAATGCTTTAGATGTATACTTATGTTAAATTAATATAGACCTTATTCCCTGAAAATAAAGTTTATATTCAGTTGTGTAAATATGACGGTTCATGTCCATCGCCATTTTCCATTATGGCCGAATCTTGAATACGACATCTCTAGTCTATACCGAGTTTAGTGTCAACGCGAGCATTGACGGTAATGGTACTGTGTTCCATCACTTACCTGAAACCTTTGTAAGATAAATCATACGGAATTACCGTCAAAACATACCGCAAATGAATTGTAATTAGTTAAAAAATAATTCCCTCATTGTTATTTACCATAATAAATCGTGTCTTGTAAAGTATATTTGTTAATACTGAATTTATTGCGCTTGTTTGAATTGCCGTTTGTGGGAATCGATATTAGGTGTTATTAATGAAATTACTAAGGTGCTGCAAGTGATATTGTGTAGAACCTGTTTAGACTCCCGTTAAATCACGATTGTGGTAAAATCAATAGAGTTAATAAAAAATGCATAATTTCCCCATGCTATAATCGGTTCAATACCGGTTGAATTTTGTCTGATGTTGTGTTTGATAGTGGCAGTGTTTGTGATATGAGTGATAAATCGTGATTCTTTAAAACACAAAGGTTGGTAAAGTAGTCCCTATATTATTGTCCTAAATTGTTCCGATTTTTCGAATCATTATCACACCGAAAAGGTTTCATGTCGATAATGAATAATAAAATACTATGTGCTCTGAATAATGTATTCAAAATGCTTAGATAGATAATATTTATGATCGCGTGATTGTGTTTTTATCGTACCCTTAAATCTACATCATTTTGTGACATACAGACTACCATAACGTGTTTGCTATGATAATATCTGACATCAAAAGACATTAAATTGCTTCAGGTCTCTGTTTAACATTTAATGTGCATTTATAAGGGACCCTCAATTAAATCAAAATGGTTATCAATTTGATATGTATTTTATTAAATTTTTCATTTGACTTTCTGTGACCTCTAGATCATTTATTAACTTCAAATTGTTGCAAATTCTATAGTACTCATTGATATATGTTTAAAATAACGCGAACATAATTTTGCTATAATTGTTGTTATGACATTTCAAATATATTTTATAATAGTGTAAGCTATAAAAATGCTTTTACTAAAACTTTGCTTTGCTACTAGATGCACACATAAATTGAATTTCAATTATCAAAAATTGAATATTACATATTTTAGATTTGATATAGTTGCAATATTAATGAATATATCTTATATAGGAAAGATTATAAAAAAACTATTCTAATGATGTAACTATGCACACAATGACACTTGAAATTAAAAGCCATCAACTCTGTGCTACCTCAGTAGCTCTCAGACATAAGTAACATAAGTAACTTCACAGAATCCACTCCCTCTTCTTGGAGTGCACTATGATCGACTCAATAATACTTGTTTTCATATTATCTGCAATTATCTTAGCATATGCAGTGTACTTTTAATTGTTAACTGTCAAAATGATCAATTTTGGGAAGTTATTAGGTGGAATCTTTAATCATGTGTAAAAAACAAATCACAGTTTGCTATTTAAAAGTAAATTTATGTATTTACTTACAAATTTGATGATTATTAAAAATAAATAATCATCTATACAAATAAATAAAATTGGATTGTCTGTTTGTAATATTAAAATAATCACTTTCTATTAAACATGCATATAAATATGTAAGTATATAGTACCCATGCAAAAATATATTTTGTTACAGTTTATGTCTGTCTGTTTGTTCTGGCTATATCATATAAAAATTAGACTGATTTGTAAAAATAAATTATAATTAGATCCTAATTTAAAATATTTATGTAGCCACATTAATGATTAAAAGCTGAATTTTGATTGAAGTTTTTGGAGAATAATTGAAATTCCATTATTATTATTCAACTGTTGCTAACTCAAGGATATAGCAAAAATTCTCTTTTAAGGAATTTGTCTTGAATATAGTAGAACTAGGTTTTGAAGGTACATATTTCAAAAGCAGAACAGGTTTGCATTTAACTTAGATCCACCGTTAACTTTGCAGTTGCATGCGGTGTTTGAGATATAGCTCACAATTATATTACCTATTACAAGTTTACAAATATAATATCCAATTTATTGACAAAATGTTCCTCTTAGGTTTAGTTTTAGGCAACAATTAAGAAATGCATTTTTAATATTAACTTATATATGTTATATAATATTTATAATATATTTTGTTATTTATGACATTTTTCTATAAATAATAATCCACAAATTGTTATTATAAATTATTTATATTAAAGTTATTTTGAAGATGATGATGAATTAGTCACAGTTATAACTGTTTTTCTTGTAAAGTTTAAACATTTTGATTAACAGTTTAATGTCTGAACAGTAAGCTGTTAGGACTGTATGGTCACACAGCGATTAGTAATTCCAAAAAAACAAATTTTTGATTACTACATATTTCTATTATATTGGTGTAACAAACAAACAAATGCAACATATAAAGATTTGCGCATAACAAAAAAAGAAAAATAGATTCATAAATGTATTGAAGGCAGATTCTATTTGTGTCTAGTAAAGTGAAAGAATTTCTCTTCCAAGTGGTGTTTTCTACTCATTTAGTTACTCAAACATTGAAACTGCTTGGCCTATTTTCACCTTAATCCATCCAGGATGCGGTGTTGAGTTACCTGTAACTTGATACTATAATGAATAATACTTGAATGTCATAATTGTAGGTACTCAGTGATTTCATTGTTTACCTTATACCACGCCTTCCCAAACTGTACGTCGCGGCGATTTCAACCTCTATTTCAGAAACTGCTCAGAAAAGCAACAACATCCTTATCAGTAGAATTCTTGTTTTTTTTAAATTCTGGAGTTTTCTGATTCATTTTTAAAAAAATTTTTGGATAACCGCGTCACAGACCGCGCTTTGGTTATGTTGCCGGCTTTTTACGCCACTTCAACGGTATATATAAGCCTCCGATATCTTCTGCTCACTCAGCGAAACACGGTAGAAGTACCGTTTCAAGTACATCTAACATTTTTCGGTGAGTTATTTAATATTTCACCCTCATATTAGGCTAACTACTTACTACTGTTCTTATTGATAGTTTTGATTATGAAAGAGGGGAAGGGGAGGGGGAGAAGGCGTCGCAAGAAAAATACGTATAGGCGTACCTATAAGCGTCATAGTGTCAATTAGTTTGAGAAGCCCTGCCTTATATAGTCATGGTCATAATATAATGTCAGTAAGCAGAATTCTATGACTTTTAAAAGTATGTAGTACATATTAGAACTTTGTTGCTCTTGTTAATAAACATTTTACATTACCCATTACTGATGAATGTTCTCAGATTTAGATATGTTTGTAAACAGTATGTAAATTAAGAGACATTCATAAATTATCATGTATTTATTTTCATGTGAATAAATAAGGATATTTTGGAATATCGCTTTGTTTTGCTTATTCTATAGCAGACAACGGAGCAGGTGGGTCTGCTTATGGTGTGAGAGCACCGCCGCCCATGAACAAGCGCGCGACGGTCCGCGCATTAGTTTTTAGGGCCTCCGCTATCCTCACTCATTCTACAAAACGCAGTACAATTACTATTTCACGCTGAGTATTCTGTGGGCCCGTGGTATCACTTCGAAAGATCCGGTCCAATAGTGCTTAGCATGGCTCTCCCACGTGTGCATTGTTTGAAACGATATCTTAAATATTCTGTCACTCTTGCTTACGTGAATTTATTGTAGAAACGAAAAAGAGCAATCTTAGAAAAGTTTTAAGAGCCTGTTCTATTGTATAAGCACTTAATTATGTCATCATCATCATCGTCGTCATCATCTCAGCCGTAAGACGTCCACTGCTGGACATAGGCCACCCTCTTGGACTTCCATGAATACCTGTCGGAGGCGACCTGCATCCAGCGTCCGTCTACGGATCTCCTCATTTCTGATTCGATCACGTAGCGAAACTCCGAGCATAGCCCTTTCCATATCTCGCTCTGCGACTCTGAGCTTTGGAGATGAGGCCGATGGTTAGAGACCATGTCTCCGCACCGTAAGTCATCAATGATGTATCAATTACTTATAAATAATTCATATATTTTTTTAAATTCCAAAAAAATCCCATTTTGTTACCAGAGACGTCTAGGATGCCTATATATTTTTTTTAAAATTGTAATAAATTGTGTCCCTTTATTGATTATTTAAATAGGTACACATTTAATATCTCTTTTGTACTCTGACGAAATGTTACACGTGTTTGTATTAATAAGTTTCCGTTAAGGCAATCTAGGTTGATATAAAAACTAGACTAATTCTTTACATGGGCACTAAAGACCTAGATTCAAGTGAGCGTTTCTATTTTTAATCTCGCATGGTCAGGAGTTCGATTACGTTGCACTTATAGAACTTGTTCTTTGTAATGAAGAGAATTAGCTGACGTCATTGGAGTCGAGTTTAATTCCCGGTGTGAATGTAAATTGTAATTTAATATGTTGGAATGTAGATTGTCCGTGGTGTTTGGAAGGGTTTTGACAATGTGGAACAATGCTTTTACAGTCGGCTATAGGCGAGCCATCCTGAATATGAGCTTAAATGTGAGCTTCAGCTCATCCGAAGTGATACCACGGGCTCAGAAAAATCAGCATGAATTGGTAGTTGTACCTACTTGTTGCTTCTACTGTGTTTCGTGAGTGAGTGAGGTTGTCTGAGGCCCTTAAAAATGCCGCTTAAGCAGCGTAAAAGCGGACGACACAACCAATGAGCGGACTGTGGCGCAGTTGGTGAAGAGCGGCGGTGTTCGCTTACCATGTGAGACCCACCTGCTCCTGTTCCCTTGGCACCGATTCCATTAAAACATTTCGCACATATTGTACATGCATATTTTTGCTACAACGTCTGCGGGCAGCTAGTGCGTAATAAACCGGCAACACAACAATTTATAGGCGGATGGTATCGCTATAACATTACGAACTAAAAGCGTTCTTTTCTCGTCCAGTTGGACTACTATATACACACAAGATCGAAAGGAAAGACACAAAAGAAATATTTAAAATAGATAGCGAGCTGTGTGTACATACAATTATGATGAACTAGTTCAATGGTCGGCAAACTTATTTGCTAAAGGGCCAAATATGAACTAAATATTTAAAAAAAAGACTTAGTACCTAAACTTGTTTAAATAAATATGCTTTTACTCGTGGGAGAGCCATGCTGAAGCATATGCTAACGCACTAATTAACGCTGAGTGTACCGCGTATTAGAGGTTCAGCGGACTTTTTATGACTTAATGAGGATCTCGACTAAACGAGGTTCGAGCTATTGAGATTCCACAACATTTGGCTTTTTAACTTATTAAATATAAAGTCTAATCCAAACTTATTATTGTAACAGTAATATTATTTCTTATACGTTTTAATTATCTTATTCTGTAAACTAAGGATTCTGTATCATTCTTCACCATCATCATTTCAGCCGTAAGTCGCCCAGTGCTGGACATAGGCCTTTCCTTGGACCTCCATGAATGCCTGTGAAGGCAACCTGCAACCAGCGTCTTCATCAGTGTATACTTATTTAGCTTTTATATTTAGCGTTTACAGTGACAGGGCTAAAATTGATTTTGACACGACGCAAATCCTTTAATATCTTTTGTGCCTTTTATTTCTTTCTGCTGCCAATTTATATTTGAATAATATTAATGGAATTGTGAAATATTAAGTTATATATTGTTAATAATCAGAAACACGCTGAAGTAAATATTAATTTAATATTAAATTAATTTGAATTGAAAGTATATATTAGTTTGGGACCCGGCAGACGTCGTTCTGCCCGGTTCGCCTTATGTGGGTGCGACTTATGTGACACTTTTATTATATTTCGGCAAATGTACACAATACCATTACAAATTACAGTTTGTGTTAATTTAGGATTTTAGGATAACGAAACAGATCGATAAAATTTTAATGTGTATTCATTTTTTTTAGAAATAATGGCTCACATCTTAAATATAGAGATAATGCTATCCCTGACGTGTTTATAGAGCCATCTAACTATGATCTAATAGGTACGTTTCTAACATACAATACATTGGTACAACTCTTACGGTATATTTTTTATTTTGGTATCCGTAACGCTCTATCCGTATCTCTCTATCTTTAACTGAATTCTGATGTATGAGCTATATTATTGTTAACTTTCATTAAAATTCATTCCGCAGTTGTTGCATGAAAGAGTAACAGACATATTGTATATAGATAAACTTTCGCGTTTATAATATCAATAGGATAAATTGGATATAATATTGCGCAACTATTGATAAGAATGTATATCGTATCTTTTTTTTATCCTAAGTCTAAGCCTACGCATTCCTTAAAGGCCGGCAACGCACCCTCTACTCTGCACGGTTTAGGAGTCTAGGGACGGAGGACCGCTTACTCTAAGTGAGCCTACTGCTCGTTTACCACATTTTCCATTTAAAAATTCTACCTTGCGAAAGCATATATGGGACCCGGACTCGGTAACTCCGGATTGCAATATCCCAACTAAATTACCACGGCATCAACCGACAGAATCAATCCTAGTATCAAACAACTTTTTTTTAAATGGTATAGCGGACAACGGAGCAGGTGGGTCTCCTATATGGTAAGATAACACCGCCGCCCATGGACAACCGCGTCACAGTCCGTGCATTGGTTGTGTTTCCGGCTTTTTACGCCACTTAAGCGGCACTTTTTAAGGCCCTCTGATTTCCTCACTCACTCGGTACATGTACCATTTCACGTTGAGTATTCTGTGAGCCCGTGGTATCACTCCGGACGAGCCGGCCCCAATTGTGCGTCAGCATATGCTTCAGCATGGTTCTCCCACGGGTGAAAAAGTTGCTCTCGCAAGAGAGGAATGCGTTTTACATTTACACAAATGCAAATGGTGCGGTTAACTAAACATCACAATTTTTGGTGCGTAAATATAAAACGATTCCGTGAATGTATATTGGAAGAGCGTAACTTCCAAGAATCATCTGCGTTGTTGCGCTGCCTTCCATCTGACCTATAATGGTTGATGCATTATCGCCTTGTGTTACGGCAGCTCAAATTTCTCACTGCATCCTCTATCTCTTATTAAATCGAAGAAAGAGAATATTACGACAGCTACAGCCTGGTAGCTAATTGGTTTAATAGGTCTACCATGAAGAGAGAGCTATCGCATTCGTTCCGGTCCCGATTATTATAAATTATAATTTAATTTATAATTTATTTGGTCTCTGGAAGGGCTTGACAGTGCCGGGCGAGTGTCGTAATACTGTTACACCCGTGCGAGAGCCATGCTGACGCACAAATTGGGCCGGCTCGTCCGAAGTGGTACCACGGCCTCACAGAATACACAGCGTGAAACTCAAAGTTTTATGAGTAAGTAAGGGTATCGGAGGTTTTTAAAAATGCCGCCTAAGTGGTGTAAAAAGTCGGCAACATACCAACAACGAGGACTGTGGCGCGGTTCTCCATGGGCGGCGGTGTTCTCTTACCATATAGAAGATACCATACCATAAGATATCTTACCATATCTTAACCATAAATGCCAGATCCTTCTCTTTTCATCAATAATATTAATGGATGCAGCCACTAAGGCCACGGAAATAGCTGTTTTTTTTAAAGATTTAATAAGATAGGTACCATGAATCGTCTGATGTCAAAAACAGTCTGCTGATTTTCACTGAATGGTAATAATCGTCGCAATAATTTACAAGGGATCACGCCGACCGCCACCAAGTCCTAAATATCGTGTAAGCAAGGCAATTGAGGCGCGGTTGTCCATGGGCGGTTACCGTCTGGGGACCACGTAGTACGCGATATCATCAAAAAATGCTAATCGAATCGATTGTATTTGAAATGTTTTTCATCAGTCTCTAAAAAACGAAGCTGAATTTTAGTTGAAAAAAATTCCATTCACTTTTTGCCTCCTATCGAAGCGAACATATTTCCCAGATGATTTTATTGTATTTTTAACGTATTTAAAAAAAGGTGTTACTATTCATAAAATTCGCACTGTACAGAAAATGATTTTCTCTTGATTAATATAAAACTGGTATTGCAAGGCACAATTACACATCATTTATGTTAGTTTTTCTATAAAACAACTGGAAATAAAACGTCAGACGTCGCTGTTAGTTTTAGTATTAAAAAAATGAATAACTGCATGGATAAAAAAATGGATGCCGTTAATTCGAGAAAACCTAATTTTCAATTTTCTCTTTCAAAACGCACAAATAATGCCCACGGGCAAATGTTTGACGACCACGTTTTTATGGTAGCACTGTACAATTATAGGACGCTGTAAGATCTGTCAAAATGACAGAAAGCTGGCCATAGTGTTATTAATATGATTTTCTAAATAGGTACAATTGAATACAAGTTTGTAAAGTCCGTTTAAAATAAGATTCAAGAGTGAGCACAAAATCAAAGCAGGTAAAGAAATGTGCCGGTGAGCGGCGGAATCGCTTTGTTATTCTATAAATATGGATCCTGTGTGTTTCCATTCTGCCTCTACGATTATTATTTTATGGGCGATGCCTATAATTAAAGTATCTTTTATGAATATAGGTAGGCAAATGAGTAGCAGGCTTACACAGTATAACGGGACATTGACAACCCCCGCCACTCCCGGCCGCAGATGCGTTGCTGGCCTCTTACAGATACCTTTGCAGCCAGCTGCTTCCACAGAGTAGTGGTGCGAGGCACAAGATGTCTTTCAGTTTCAACTTTTAGTTTATATATATACAATACAATACCGCTCAAGTGGCCTAAAAAGCCGGTAACACCAGTAAAGGAGACCATATCACAAAAGAGACATGTAGGTTCCGTTGTCCGCTGCCTATACTTTCAAAAATGTAGCACCAAAATCAGAAACATTCTTAGTTTTTATGTTGTCTACCAATTTTCCGCTTTATACGCAGTTAGTGAAGTATAAGTTTTATTTTGTACGACTGCTTCCTTTGGTTGTAACTTTTTAATTGTCCCTTGATTAAGTCTGACGAGGTTGTTGGATACATAAGAATGACCAGAGGCGTGGGCTTAATTGTTAATGATTGTTAAGCGGACGGCTTTTTTTATATATCAAACCGATTTTGTTGTTAAAATTGAAGTGTCTCCTATACTAATGATTCAAAAAACATGTGATGCCTTCGATTCCCGGTTTGAATAGAACTTATGTCATGTTTATTATATAGGTGCTACAGTTAAACCTGGATGAGCGAGAGTTGAAGGGAGCACAATCTCATTCTGGCTTATAGAGGTTCCTCACTAAGCCGAGTTTCTCGCTAATGCGTAACATGGGTTGTGTTTCTCACTTACAGAGGTACGAAGCAATGCAAGTCGCAGCAAGTGCGAATGTAGTGAATATGCACAACATCTGTGTCTTTAATAGTGTGTATACGTCATTAGATTTCGACCTATAGGTTCCCAAACGAGATTTCATCTCTGGACCATTCATAAATGCTTATAATAACTTAAATAAATATCTCATCTGATTAGTTTGATATTTATTTTATTATTTATTTATTTATTTTATTAAAGGACCCGTGAAAACTGCTCTTCAATCCTTAGGGGTCCGCATCTGAAAATTGGTCGGGAATCGCTGGCTTAATAGATAAAAAATAGGTAATTTATGGGCATTTTGCAAGTTGTATTTCGTGATGTCTCTCACAATGGAAACGCGCCTTACCTGCGTTCCCCGATGAGTCGGAGAAATCAATACAAAATGTTTAATTGTAACGAATTGCCGACTGCTCTTTGGAGATTGGAACGTCTCAGAAGCTGTTCAAGTATTTGTTATTTAATTTAATATTGTTTTAAACTTCTACCTGTCACTGACATAGTATTGGTCACATAATACTATATAATTAATATAAAACAAGAATATGATTAATTATTGTTAAATATAATTTTAAGAACGACTAAATGCTGTTACTTTGTCTGTACAAACAAGAAACAACATTTAAAACCTTAACTGCAGGTGCATTGATGATGAACTTATAAATCTAATTTTAATACTATGAATTAGGATAAAGTGGCTGTTGGGTTATCTAACACAAGTGAAAAGACTTTTGAGGAACTGTGTTCGCTATATAATAAAATTTCTAAAGAGACATCGGACCTTACAGAGAGTAAATTCAAGAATCTTGTAAGAAACACTTTAATGAAGAAAGTTTATTATAACATTCACCATTGCTTAGAAGACGAAGATGCATGGAACCTTAAAAAATTGTTAAATAAACTATTCGTTTCTTGTTTGTCTTCTCGAAGAGGTATATCTTCCGAACCAATGATAGTCTTACTGTTGTTAATTGACTTGAAAAAGTGCCCCGTATGGGGCCTATGTGAATAAATGCTTTTTGAGTTTGGGTTTATAAAGCCTCAATAGGCGGACGAGACAGACTGGCGTTGCTAGTTAAGAATTCTTTGTCATATCAAAACTGCCTTTAATAATGTTGCCAACATCATCTGTCGTTTTCCCGTAATTACGCTTCAATAAAGATGCTTCTACCACTTAACTTAATTGTAATAGATACCAATTATAGGGTATTACATGGATATCTTACGCCCCTTGCTACATTACAAGCGATATCTTAAATGTTCTTAAATGACGGCGTCAGGTATGGTCGAATGGAATTCTTGGCGTCAGGTTCAGTTGGCAATGGCTTCGTACTAAAATATTGCTCGATTTTACATTTTTATGATATAGCGGACAACGGAGCAGGTCGGTCTTCCTATGGTAAGGGAATATAACCGCCCATCACCAATCGCGCTACACTTCGCGGTATGTTGCCGGCTTTTTACGCTGTTTAAGCGGCATAATTTAAAGGGCTGTATATTCTAACTCACTCAGCGAAATACCAGTAACGTTTCACACTGAGTATTCTGTAACTTATCACGTAATAGTCATTGCAATGATTCTACAACTTATACACTTCAACAGTGAATCATTTGCTGACGCACTAGTTGGGCCGGCTCGTCTGTTGTGATACTATAGAC
>DWCF01004229.1:0-17088 GCA_018230265.1 Delias oraia
AATCTGCATATTGCGTGAAAATTTGAACGAAATCTGTTAAGCGGTTTAGGAGTCCATTGAGGACAAACATTGTGACATGAGATTTATATATATTAAGATGATCTCGATCAAGTGTTCTGTATGTCTGTTACCTTAAATATATTTAGACTTCTGCATCTGCTGTTAGTGATTAGGTTGAACAAATCTTTGAAATTTGTTGATCATATACATCTTTTTTTTTATATGTATAAACACATTTCCTCTGTTCGAAGTTAAAAGGAGCTGGTTTTCTTGCAAGTTCCTCTAGACTTACTTAACTAGTAAATTGAAACTACACATAGTCAAACTTGGTTAAGCGAGAGTTGAAGGGAGCACAATCTCATTCTCGCTTATAGTGGTTTCTCACTAAGCCGAGTCTCGCTGATGCAGGTGCATGGGTAGCGTTTCTCTCTTATAGAGGTGCGCAGTAGACTGTAGTAAATATGCACAACATATGTCTTTAATAGTGTATATACGTTATGTTCATTAGATTTCGGCATATAAGTACTACATAAGGGTAGGTATAAAAATGCTTACGAAAAAAAAACAAAAATTCATGCACTATGCAATTTTTATTGTAGTTATTGTTCCTCCTAAATAAAACAAATGAATAAAGCTCGACTGTAGCTTATGGAGGTACAAATAAGTAGCAGTCTCATTTGCGGAGGTCCATGAGGGAAAAACGACTCTCTTACAGAGGTTTCTGTTTCTCGCTAATAGAGGTTTTGCGATCTTAAAACGGGGGTCCTGGCTATTACTATCACCTATAGAGTTTTTTCACTTACCCAGTTCACACTTATTCAGGTTTGACTGTGTATCCTTTATTCAATGGGTAATTTTATATTTTTTTTTATTAAATATAAAATATAAACTTATTTCTTCTAGAGTAGATAACGACATATTATGTGCCTTGGTTAATTAAGCAATTCTGCTTTTTTTTGTTATATAGCAATGGCAAAGACGGATGTCCTCTATGGTAAGAGATCACATAGGCATGATGTATCAGGTGGTTTACTATATTTTTTCATTCTGGTATTCTGTAAGCCCATAACTACATCAGGTAACACTTTAGACGAACCAATTAATCCGTTAGCATGGCTCTCCTACTGGTAAGCCAGTAGTCGGGTGTGCTGTCAAATCCTTACCAGAGACCTTATAAGTTATTAATTCTAATCACACTGGGTATCGAATCTGATACTCCTGACTTTAACTAAACAGTGCTTATGTGTTTATGCACACCTCGTCGCACACCGTCCTCGAATACAAATTTACAGTAAATTAACACACTCGCATGTCATTAAATACGCAATCGCTTAAATTTAGATGTGTATTGTAATGATTTCAATGTGAACTATATAGAGCTGTTGAAACGGAATGTAACATTATGAAAATAGGAAGGCAAACCTAAGCAAAGCATTCTTATGCCTATAGACATCCCCAGCCCCGGCTGATCTGTGGGTGCGAGATGCCGGGAATAGGGCAATTGCATGGACAAGGATTGGGTAAAAAAAACTCCTACTAAACTTAGAAAACGCGAGAACCTTTCTTCCCCATCGGTTGTCGGTTGGTCGAGCGATGTGGCCAGCCCATGCCATTTCAACTTACACTACAACATACTAACATCCTCTCATGAATCAAACAACATTTGCCAGTTACAAAAAAATATAGTCTAGTAAAATATAAATTATTTGTAATAAAAAATCTGGCGTCTGTAATTTTGTTTATTTTAAATTTATACTGGTACTATCCGCTCTATATATATATATATATATTATGGACAGGAAATGGGCGGTTGCTAATAACACAATGGCTATCGAACCAAAAGTATGCTGACATCTGCAATTATAAATCCTGACCTCACATACAACAATAAGATATATTAATTTAATTAAATTTTGCCCAGTGTGAGAGCCACGCTGACTCACTAATTGGGCCGGCTCGTCCAGAGTGATACCACGGGCTCACAGAACCAGCGTGAAACAGTACTTGTACTGTGTTTCACTGAGTGAGTGAGGATATCGGAGGCCCTTGAAATTATGCCGTTTAAGCGGCGTAAAAATCCGACGGCATAACCAAAGCGCGGGCTATGGCGCGATACCGGGTTATTCAAATAAATTTATTGGACCGGGGTTGGAACTCGATACTTCTCGCTTCGTGGTAGGTGGTAGGCTTAAGCCACTTAGCTATAGGTACCAGAATTTGGAATGTGTGGTAGTATTTTCCCTGTAACCTGTTAAAGGTTTAATTCATAGTAAGAGAACACATAATTGTCATTGATATGCCTTAATCATTTCTCAATACAATGAACATGAAGCTTATATTGTACTGAGAATTGCATTGTCGATGAAGGTTTACTAACTACACTCACCTAACGTTGTTTTTTTATGGTATAGCGGACAACGGAGCAGGTGGGTTATATGGTAAGAGAACACCGCCGCCCATACACAGCCGCCCCACAGTTCGCGCATTTGTTCTGTTGCTGGCTTTTTACGCCAATGCATTTGTTGTCGGCATTAAGGGCCTCCGATATCCTCACACACTCTGCGACCTCTGCGAAGATATAGCGACCTTCAGCGAAAGAAAGAGCGTGTCTGTCCCTTAAAATCCTGCATCGCCTACGTAG
This sequence comes from Delias oraia, assembly GCA_018230265.1. Taxonomy (NCBI): domain Eukaryota; kingdom Metazoa; phylum Arthropoda; class Insecta; order Lepidoptera; family Pieridae; genus Delias; species Delias oraia. Next base: position 2,642 of record DWCF01004229.1, read on the forward strand.
CATTTACAGGTCCAAGTATAAAATATTATTTTATTTTATTTTGAAATTAAGGACCATGTTGTCGGCATTTTTAAGTGCCTCCGATAACCTCACAGTCAGCGAAACATACAAGTTGGGTTCTAAGTACAATTACGATTGGACGCTGAGTATTCTGTGAGTCAGTGGTGTCGCTTAGGACGAGCCGCCACATTTAGTGCGTCAGCGTGGCTCTCTCACGGGTAAATTTTTAATACAGTATCATAAACAGATAAACCATTCAACAGTAGAAACCGCGTGGTTTATTACTTTATAGTTTATACCTTGATACCACTTACAATTTTGGCTTCGCGCCAAAGAGTTATTTTGCACTAATTTCACTTTCTGACGACCGCCACAGTTATTAATAAATGACCTACTCATTAGATATGTCTGGAACGGGTTGGGTGTTTGAGTTTTTCAATTTGGGATCGAGCCTCGTAGCTTAATGGTTTTAAAAGTGTAGGTAGGTACTATGAAGTGAGTGGTATCGGGTTCGAATCCCGTTCTGAACAATTATAATTTAATTTATTAGGTCTCTGACAGCTCTTGGCAATGGCCGAGCGAGTGTTTTGACATTTTCGCACTCGTGGGAAAACCATGCTGACGCACTATTTTGGCCGGCTCGTCCGACGTCATTCCACAGGCTCACAGTACTTAGTGTGAAACGGTATTTATACTGTATTTCGCAGAGTGAGTGAGGATATCGGAGGCAATTGAAAGTGCCGCTTGGGCGGCGTAAAAAGCCGACATAGCAATCAGTGCGCGGATCTTGGCGCGGTTGTTCATGGGCGGTGGTATTGTCATACCATATAGTCCCCTATAGAATAAAAAAAGAACCCAATACGTACCCCTCACTTCGTGGTAGGCTTAGCTACACCTTAAACTTAGTAATCACAATCTGATCAAATTAGATTTTATTTTTAAAGAAAATATTTAGATCTACTTACAATTTCGAGATTTCAAATTACTAAAGACATTCAGTAATGTAACGATAAAACGTAGTTTTGGTGGAAATCTCGAAAAACTACCATCGATCTCATGTTTTTTTTCCACAGACTGAAGATTTTTAGCGTGTTGTGATTTCTATGTATCTTTGAATGTCTAGATTGACCACAGCATCACAATTTCCAATGTAAACACTCAGCTGATTCACACGATAGATGTAAATAATCATTATTTAATTAATGATTTTGTTGAGAGACTGTCGCGTTTCACTAGTCCATGTAAACTTACGTTTTGAGAACATCTTTTGGATTTATTTGTCTACTTCGATGCGAGAGATTATCAGATTCGAATCTCGATCCGAACAATAATAAACTAATTTATTCGGTCCTTAGAATGGCTTGACAGTAGCCGAGTTAGTGTCTTAACAGGGAGCGCCATGTTGGCGCACAAATTGGGCCGGCTCGTCCGAAGTGATACCTAGCTCATAGAATATTTAGAGCGAAATAATTGTACTCTGTTTCGCTGAGTGAATGAGGATATTGGAGATCCTTGAAATCATACCGCTTAAGCGGCGTAAAAAGTCAGCACACAGCAAGCGGGGACTGTCGCGCGGTTGTTCATGAACGGCGGTGTTCTCTTACCATATAGGAGACACACAAGCTCCGTTGTCTGCTGTATCATAAAAACAATCACCTGTTAATATGTAAGTGACATGATTAACTGGTGGTGTTTTTAAAAATGTCACCATTCGACAGTTCTCCGATCAGAGGCGTATAGGCGCCATGTCGATTTCGCAACGTGATTCAAAATAATTATGACGTAATTTGGCTAGTTGCCAAAATGGAGCAGACGGCGTTGATATGCGCCGGCGCACGCTGCCATTAAAAGTTAAATACCTAATTGCTTTACCATATGCCCATCAAATCCAGAAAAAATCCACTAAATTTAGAAACAATGAAACGATACTTCAATTCTGACCATTGCTTATAAATATGACGCGCAAATTCTGTCTAATATTTATTCCTTTTTTTTATCCTATAGCGGACAACAGAGTAGGTGGGTCTCAGTGTTAAAAGCTGCAAACACAACCTATGCGTGGACTGTGACGCGGTTGTTCATGGGCTGAGGTGTTCTCTTACCATAAAGCAGACCCTCCTGCTTCGTTGTCCGCTATACAATAAAAAATCAATTACTATGTATTGTACGGCAAGTAGCAATGTACACGCGGCCCTGCGAGTCTACTGGTGTCCATGGGTGGAGGACGCTGTCCTAGTTGTGCATCCAAGGTGGGGCTGGTTTGCCACCGTTTCCATAAATAAAAGAAGTACCAGAGACGATCACTCAGCCCCGGGACTAAGGCTCCACCAACCGACCAAGAAGGCTTTATAATAATTATTTAGGGTCATAGTTGACGCAAAATTATTCAATCCAGGTTGCGTGTTCCATTTGTGACCTCATCGTGTAATTGAACGAAATGGACGCAGCGTTGCGTGATACGAAATTGTTAGTGTCTGCGGCTGGCCCATTAATTTTATTACCGGCGGTGGTTCATTCGACTTTCGACCGATCTTCATTTAGCCAAAGAGTCGACAAGTGACTACTGAATGGTGAGAGATGGACGACCGGGCCACAAGCTTTGGTTGTGTTGCCGGTGAAAATAGTATTATCTTTTATTAATAAAATGTTATTTTCTTTAATATTATATAGTACTTCGTCGTATTTTTAAATTTCGTTACGTAGAAGGACTTTCGATATCCCCATTCACTCAGTGAAACGGTCGTCAACCCCCCGGTAGATTGTGTTGCTGTCTTTTTACACTTCTTTATATAGGAGAACCCCCACCTGCTCCGTTGTCCGCTATACTATAAAAAAGAATTCAATAATTATATATTCTACAAAGTTCTGTAATCAATAGTTTTATTCTTGGTTTACATTATTGACACTTTGTAGGGATCCCTAACTTTTTTGAAAATTCCTAGATAAATTGATAGACAGATAGGCGTGGCACTAAAATACACGTCATATTTTTGGTCTGAAGGTCGGTCAATTAGCGGGTTTGTGTGTTTTTGCACATAGTGCTGCGAAATACGAATAGTTTTGACGTGTTTACTGAGCGAATTAATGTCTAAAAACAGTGTCTTTTGTATTAGCTGTAAGCTAATGTGAAGTTTGAGGTGACGGGTTTGATTCTTGTTTTTTTTTATTTTTATGGTATAGCGGACAACGGAGCTGGCTGGTTTTCTGTGTGGTTTGTGAACACCGCCGCCTATGGACAACCGCGCCATAGTCTAAGCTTTGGTTGTATTGCCGGCTTTTTACGCCAGTTAAGCGGCACTTAGCCTCCGATACTCACTCTGCGAATTAGTACAAGTACCGTTTCACGCTGAGTATTCTATGATGTGTATCATGATGGAATCAACTGTTGTAATAATACTGTGCAATATCATTCAATATTATTGCACAATAAAAATTTGTCCAATATTATTGAAGGTATTGGTTATTAATTGGTGAAAAATTCTTCCTAATATGTTTCATCTTCACCTCATACTTTCAAATGAAGACTTAGAAATTCTATAACGATATATCTAATTATTTATATGTCACATAGTATGTTTAATGATAAGTGTCATTCGTATGGCCTATCAATATAGTGGCACTCATGAAAGTGGGTCAAAAGTATTGTACCAATGATGTGTGGTTACTTCAGCTGTACTAATATTATGACGAGGAAAGGTTTGTTTGTTTCAATTGAATAGGCTCTGAAATTGTATTTTTAGTGTATAGCAGATAGTGGTGCCCAAATGCAAGACTTAGCCAGTCTAGGTCTTACGTCAATACATCTGGTATTGCTCGGTATTGCTCTTGCAGCAAGAGTCTTGCGAGTCTTGAAATTACCTATTAGACTATTGTGATTTATTAAAATCTACTTCAGATCTTATAAAAACCTACCAGAATAGGAATATTTTGAGCTTGAATTAGCATAGCCGTAATATAGATCAACTAAAGATTTAATGAGAAATTCCAAAAATCACTGCCAAAAAAGTCTTGTCTTGCAGGCTTAGTCTTGTTCTCGTTCAACTCTTACACGGCCAGTCTTGGTATTGCTAAATTTAGGCTGTTGGTCTTGGTCTTGCATATGGGCAACACTAATAGCAGACAACGGAGCAGTTGGGTCTCCTATATGGTAAGAGAACACCTCAGCGTGAAATGGTTAATGTAACGGTGCTTCTACTGTGTTTCGCTGAGAAAGTGAGGATATCGGAGGCCCTTAAGTGTCACTTAAGTGGCATAAAAGTCAACGACACAACCAACTTGCGATTTGAACTTCCATGAATACCTGTCGGAGTATAAAATATAAAAAATACTATATCCGCTATGCTATATAAAATAAAATAACATTGAATCATTTTAATATTCAATATATTATTCACAGACCTGAGGAGAACGAAATTGCACCGGAAATCGAAGACTTAAAAGAAACACATATCAAATATTACAATGATCTCAAAGTCAATGCATTCGCTGTCCCCAAAGATTTAACAGCGGAAACGTTTAGGCAGGAAAAACTGAGGGAGAGGCGCCAGGCCGACACGGAGGCTGCTGGTGAAACAACAGTTGCTGGTAATGGAACGACAGTTGGTGGTGATGCAACAGACGTTGCTGGTGATGCAACAGATGTTGTTGGTGATGAAGTGGCAGTTGAAACTAAAGCAATGGAAACGCAAGTGAAGAATGATGTAACTAAAGTTGAGAATATAAGGCTTGTAGGATTGCGTATTGATGAGGCTGAAAAGGAGCCTTCAATCATTGATGGCGTGATACCGAGTGTGCTGACGGAGAAAGGTTTTGTGCTACGTCTGTTTGGCGAAGGCTTTAACAAGGATACGACGATAATCTTCACCAGCCACCCGCAAGAGTATGGAACGAGTTGTCATTTCCAATATGGGACCTATTATAAGGTAATTTTTTTAGGGACATTGTGGTAAACCAGCAGGAGGCTCACCTAGGATAAGCGATCCTCCGCCCATGGACATCTCTAGCCGATGCAGGGCCGCAGATGCGTTCCCGGCCTGTTAGGGATACGTACGCTCTTTTATGAAGGTCGCCTAGTCGTATCGGAAAATAAGGTCTTCTTATAAACTTCTGTTAGGGTAATAAGTAAGAGTAACAGAGAAAAAGCGTACATATTTCTTTAAGGCCGTCAACCTGCGGCTCTGCAAGGACTAGCGGTGTCCTTGGGCGGAGGACCGCTTGCCTAGGTGCGCCTCCTGCTCGTTTGACACCGATATTCTAAGTAATGTTAGAAAAATACTTAGTTATACATATATGTTCACGCGATCGCATGAGCGAGAGATGGTTTCTTTCATTGTTTTGGTTCTCAATAAATAAAAGTTGATTAAAAATAAACATACAAACTAGGGAAAACCACTGCTTCTACTATCGCCCAACAGAGGCCACCACGACCCTCAGAACCTGACCACGATCCTCCGTCATGAGGGACCGATTTCAGAAAGAAGATTACATAAGATGTTTTTTTCAGTTTTTGTGGGTGTATCTTTGAAAATTTACCCTTTCCTGGATGCACGTTGAACACATAAAGTCTGTGGAACACTTTTTTACGCAATATAAATAAATTATAGGTTGTCTTCCTTCTTCCGTCTTCTATCCAGGATGTCTACTACCTCCATACCGACAAAACAAAATATTATTCTTCTTTTTGCTTATATGTAATGTGCCATTGCTGACTTATAGAAGCATCGAACCTCGCTCCAGCACAACCACTTTTGGCGGGGAACACCCTCTCTTTTACGTCTCTGTATTTTTTATTGTTTTCCTTGTATCGTCATACTAATATTATAAAGGCGAATTTGTAGGTATGCTTGCATGTATGTTAATAAACATATAACGAAAAATGTCAATGATTTTTATATATGTATATAGATGTCGCAGTCATCTGATGGTCCGCTATACGATAGAATGACTAGCGCGTTCATTGAATGATGATGTTTAGTTAAATAACTGAAGGACAACTCGTCAAGTTGTTGAATGTAATGTTTTAAGTCTAGACTGAACGTCATTTAGCGCAGTCGTTGAATGAGATATAAGGCCGAAAGAGATTTAGGTTATGTTAGGTTAGGTTAGGAATAATTAAATCAATGCTGTCTAAAGTATTTTATTGCGAAAAGGACACTTTAGAGTAAAATTAATGAATAAAGTAAAATTGATTCAAAAAAATATCAAAACAGTGCTATCAGCTGTGCGAGCTGTTTGACGCCATATTTGTTTTGGTGACTTTAACGCCGTGGGGGAAAACGAACTCAATTACAATCACTTGGCTGATTTACGCCCGCTCTGTTCAAAGGGCTATGCTACAAACCGCCAACTAGTAGGCCGTTGGATGTTTCATTCCTAGTCAGTCAACTAAATGTCGTCATCCAATGAAATCGCTAGTCGTTCAATCAAATAGCGGAGATACAACCAGATGCTTGCGACAGATATAGAATGTTGGTACTGTCATTGCAGGTTGCGAGAGTGGAGGGCGACTCCGCCGTGTTTGAGATAAATGTACCGGAAGTGGAGCACGCCCTCAAGTTCTACATTTGCGCGTCGAACAACGCGACCGACGAGACTGCCGATTTCATTCACCAGGGCCGCGAACCGTGGAAGATACTCGCCGTTCACAACAAACTCCTGCCGCTGTGGGCCTCACTGGTCCTCATCGTGATTCTCTTGGTCCTCGCGTCCCTGTTCTCCGGTCTCAATCTCGGTCTGATGGCGTTAGACCGGACGGAACTGCGTATCATTGCAAATACGGGCACGGAAAAGGAGCGGAAGTACGCGAGGGCCATTATGCCGGTCCGCGCTCACGGGAACTACCTCTTGTGTACGATTTTATTGAGCAACGTGGCGGTTAATAGCACTTTCACGGTTATCCTGGATGGTTTGACGTCTGGATTGGTCGCTGTCATCGGTTCGACGCTGGCGATTGTCTTCATTGCTGAGATAACACCGCAGGCGATCTGTGCGAGGCACGGGTTGCTTATTGGCGCGAAGAGCATATGGGTCATGAAGGTGAGTTTTTTTTCTATTGTATGGCGCAGCCTATTTCAGCCATGGAGCCCTATGCTTTTAAAGCCTTTTTTAGCCCTAAGCTTTCCGTGACACTTCGTGGATTGCCTAATAGAATAAACCAGCAAAATAAACAGATTTTAGGTAGGTGTAGGGCATTCGTGTATGTCTGAAAAAAATTTTGGACAATTTTTTTAAATAATATAGCGGACAACGGAGCAGGTGTCGTCTCCTAAGGGTAAGAGAACACCGCCGCCCATCACCAACCGCGCCACAGTCCGCGCATTGGTTGTGTTGTCGGCTTTTTACGTCACTTACGCAGCATTTTTAAGAGCTTCCGATATCCTCACTTACTCAGCGAAACAATACAAGTACCGTTTTACGTTGAGCATTCTGTGTATAAACACATACAACTCTAAATTTTTTACTTTTTCATATCCAACCCCTATTTTTTAAAGCCATTTTAGTAATTCAATAATTTTTCATCCCGCTCGAGTGAGGATATCGGAGGCCCTTAAAAATGCCGCTTAATAGCCGGCGTAATAAGCCGGCAACACAACCGATGCGTGGACTGTGGCGCGGTTGGTGATGGGCGGCGGTGTTCTCTTACCATACAGGAGACCCACCTGCTCCATTGCCCGCTGTACTATAAGAAAAGATAGATTTTAGTAGAGTAAGTCTGTTTATTGATTTCATGTTTATAGATTGTGATGGGTATATGTGCACCGCTAGCCTGGCCGACCAGTAAGCTGCTGGACTACTTCTTGGGCGAAGAAATCGGCACACATTACAACAGAGAGAGGCTGAAGGAGCTTGTCAAGGTGAGATGTCTATGGATTCTGGGTAAAATATATTTTTTATCGTATAGCGGCTAACGGAACAGCTGGTTCTCCTATATGGTAAAGAACACCGCCGCCCATCACCGAGTCAATGTCCGCGCCTCACTTAGTGAAACACAGTAGAAGTACCAATTCAAGTACAACTGCCGTTTCATGCTGAGTATTCTGTGAGCCCGTGGTACATCGCCTATTAGTTCGTCAGCATGGCTCAGCCACGGGTACGACAGAGGTAGACACTCGCCCGGCCACTGTCATGCCTTTCCAAAGACCATGGTATCACAGTGGCAGACAAGCAGAAGACTCACCAAGTATAAGTGGTCCTCCGCCCGTGGACACCCCTAGACCTGCAGGGCTGTGGGTGCGTTGCTGGACCTTTTGTTTTGAAAGGACTAAGGTTTTTGTCATAAGGCCTTTACAGCTTCTCGCGAACTCGGGGCCGAGAGTTTGTTTTGTGCCGCGACTAGCTCAAGGGCGTCTCCTGCGAGACATGAACTTCGGCTCGACGTCATGGGAACTTTGGCCGCCTGAGCCGCCCTTCGGAAGCTCACCGGAGTGGGCTTTGCGACATATATCGGCCCTCGCCACCGTTTCCGGCGGAGGTGGTTTTCTGCGCGGTCCCTACACAGAACCCTATCGTCTGATTTTTATCCTCTATGGAGGCTCTGATTGTTGGCTCGACTGATTCGATCATGCGGATCGTGTAGTATATAAAGCGGCATACAGTGCGTCGGGCGTCTTTGTCTTGTCGGGATAGAGCACGAAGCTTAAACATCAGCTTGGAATTTGATTGCAGGTGACGAATCACGTTAACGATCTAGACAAAGAGGAGGTGAACATCATAAGCGGTGCTCTCGACCTCCGCAAGAAGACCGTTAAAGACGTGATGACGAAACTGAAGGACTGCTATATGCTTCCCATCAATTCGATCCTTGATTTTGAGACTATGACCGAGATTGTCAAATCGGGTGAGTTTTAACCCAAAAAAGTATACCACATGGATAGTACAGATTGATTTATTTGGACTGAAATTATTTGGATTGAACCCCACAACGCCTATCACCAGGGTGACAGTTCAGGAGAATTTTGCGTCACGACTATAATATAGGTAGAGAAAGAAAGAAACTGCCACTCTTCTATTTTTTTGACAACGAAATCTGTTGGGTATGCTAGGACGTGAAAAGCAAGACAGCTATACTCTTATAGACTATTGCTGTACTACTTTCCCATCCTATCCATAGGAACACGGTAGATTTTTTTTATCTCTTACTCTATCCATCTCTTACATAAGAAGCAAGACGGCTATACTCTTATAGACAACTGCTGTACTTCTTACTCATCCGTTTTAAAGGATCAAAGTAGGTTTTTACGTCTCTATCCTTCTCTTACATAATAAGCAAGACGGCTATATAACACTGTTGCAGGCTACTCGCGCATTCCGGTATACGAGGGGCAAAGGGGAAACATAGTGACGGTGCTGTTCATCAAGGACCTGGCCTTCGTGGATCCGGACGACAACACCCCGTTGCGCACCCTCTGCCAGTACTACCAGAACCCCTGCAACTTCGTCTTCGAGGACGTCACCCTGGACGTTATGCTGAAGCAGTTCAAGGAAGGTAAGAGCATTCAAATAACTATCTTCATATGTAAGGACCTAATAAAAAACCAACTGCATACAAAGTAAAATACAAGAATACCAGAAGTGAAACTACTTTGGCAAAACTACTTTTAAATCAAATAAAAAAAAATCAAAAACAAAGAAGGAACCATGGTCCTAGGATAAGCAGACCTCCGTCCATGGACTCCTCTAGCTCTTGTAGAGCTGCAGGTGCGTTGCCGTCCTTTAAGGAATAGGTATGCTCCTTTTTTAAAGGTCCCCAAGTCGTATTGGATTGGAAATAGCAGGAAGCTGACTCCACATATTGCTGCTGCGCGGCTCAAAATCCCTTAAAGGTGCATTTCCTTGCTTTAAAATATTTATACCCGTGTGAGAGCCTTGCTGAAGCATATGCGGACGCATAAAATGGGCCGGATCGTTCGAAATATCACGGGCTCACAGAATGCTCAGCGTGAAACGGTACTTGTACTGTGTTTCTCTGAGTGAGTGAGGATTTTGGAGACCCTTAAAAATGCCGCTTAATTGGCGTAAAAAGCCGACAGCACAACCAATGCGCGAACTGTAGCGCGGTTGTTCATCAGCGATGGTGTTCTCTTACCATATAGGAGACCCAACTGCTCCGTTGGCCGCAATAGCTTAAAAAAAAGCGTCGCGGACGTCGCTATATGTTAAGTCGCATCAGACGAACAGTTCAGATAAGCTGAAATCATAAAGTATGTTTAATCATAGCAAGGTTGCGCGCCTCAACTGCTTATCATTAATAGGGCTGCCACACAAAATCCCGCTTGTTTATTAATCTGTGGATTTGCGTTCCAATATATGTCACGTTGGGATTATGTCGTGTAATTTAAAACAATTTTAAAATGTATTAAAATTTATAGATTTATTTTTATGGGGTTTCTTTTATTATATAAATGTATTTATTAATAAATAATAAATTATGGTAAGAGAACACCGCCGCCAATGGATAACGGAAATTACGACAACCGACTGCATATATGTGTACGCAGTCATATACGTGATGTGTTTTTTTTAATGGTGGCAGTAGGCGCAACTAGAATAAGCGGTCATCGGCCCATGCACACTCGTGGCCCAGAAAGGACTGTCTTTTTAAAGATAGATATTCAAACCTGGATAAGTGAGAGTTAAAGCACAATCTCATTCTCACTTATAGAGGTTTCCCACTAAGCCGGAGTTTCTCGCTAATGCAGGCCCATGGGCGGCGTTTCTCTCTTATAGAGGTACGCAGCATTGACCAGTACGTACAAGTCGCAGAAATTGCGACTGTAGTAAATATGCACGTTGTGTTCATTAGATTTCGACATATAAGTACTTCATGAGGGTAGGTATCAAGATGCTTACGGAAATAAAACAAAAATTCATGCTCTATGCAATTTTTATTGTAGCTATATTTCCTCCTAAATAAAACAAATGAATAAAGCTCGACTGTCGCAATTCAAATATGAAGTTATTTAAAAGCCGGCAGCACACCAAAGCCATCCAAACCAAAATAAAACACCACTCAACCAATTCGCGGACTGTGGCGCGGTCGACAATTTTTTTTATAGTATAGTGGACAACGGAGCACGTGGGTCTCCACAAGTGGACAACCGCGCCACAGTCCGCGCATTGGTTGTGTTGCCGGATCTTTACGACAGTTACGCGGCATTTTAAAGGTCATCCGATATCATCACTCACTCAGCGAAACATGTACAAGTACAGTTTCACGTTGATTTGAGCACGTGGTGTCACTTCGGACGTGCCGGCCCTATTGGTGCGTCCGCATATGCTTCAGCATAGCACTCTCGCGGGTTATGGGCGGCGGTGTTCTCTCGCCACACAGGAGACCCGCCTGCTCCGTTGTCCGCTGTGCAATAAAAACAGTTTTTCATAAGCGACAACCCTATTCCCAAGTAATTGAGATCAAAGTCTCTCAGCGGATCGTAAATTCATAATATGAACCAGGTTTGTGTTCATATTTTGGCAGAAATTCAGGGATTTTTCACCGTCTACCGATCTTTGATATGCTATAATTAAACTGGACGGGTGTGTTCGGAATATTCATCTTCGGATTTTAGTCTGGTTGGCGTTTTTATGAATTCTTCTTACCCACACCTTTTTTTCTTACTCAGCGTGTAATGGTAGTTCTACATGAAACGGTGCTTCTGTGTTTCGCTGAGTTCGTGAGGATTTTTTTTAATATAGAGGACCACGGAGCAGATGGTTCTCCTATATGGTAAGAGAACACCGCCGCCCATCACCAACCGCGGCACAGTACGCGCATTGGTTGTGTTGCGGCTTTTTACGCCAGAAGCGACATTTTTAAGGGACTCCGATATCCTCACTCACTCAGAGAAACTTAGTACAAGTACTGTTTCACGTTGAGCATTCTGTGAGCTCGTGGTATCACTTCGGACGTGCCGGCCCATTTAGCGCGTCAGCATATGCTTCAGCATGGCTCTCCCACGAGTTTAACAGTATTAAGACACTCGCCGGCCACTGTCAAGCCCTTCAAAAGAACGAATAATTTATAAATTAAATTATATTTGTCATGACCGGGATTTGAACCCGATACCTCTCGCTTCATGATAGACCTATTAAGCCACTTACATAGCTACGAAGCTACGATATCGGAGGTTTTTAAAAATGCCGCTTAAGCGGCGTAGAAATCCGGCAACACAATCAAAGCGCAGGTTATGCTGAGCGGCATTGTTCTCTTACCATATAGGACACCCACCTACTCCTTTGTCCGCTATACCATTAAAACAACCAGGGACGGAAAAAGCGTGGCAAAATTCCAATACTAATTTTTCGATATATTTTCAGGTCACAAGGGCCATATGGCGTTCGTTCAGCGCATCGAGGAAGGTGATGGGGACCCAGTATACGAGACCGTGGGGCTGGTGACACTGGAGGACGTCATCGAGGAGATGATACAAGCGGAGATAGTTGACGAGAGTGACGTCATCAGTGAGTATTCATTTATGACTAGAGGCCGCCCATTGATCGTGATACATAGAAGTGCTGTTGGATAGGGTGGGTCGTTATTCGTAAGACAAAAATCACGTCATATCATATGTCGTGATATTTGTCATAAGTGGTCAATGGTCCATCATTTTGGAATACAGTTGGGGGAGAGCCATGCTGACGCATCAATTGGACCGGCTCGTCAGGAGTGATATCATGGGCTCGCGGAATACTCTGCGTGAAACGGTACATAGGAGACCCACCTGCTCCGTTGTCTGCTATAGAATACAAAAAGATTTTTATATCTGTATTTAAAAAGCTCAGTGTCGCTCAGCGAGCAATAGAAAGGGCTATGCTCGTTTCTCTACGTGCACGAATCGGAAATAAGGAGATCCGAGACGAAATATCCATCGACATAGCCCGCCGAATTAGCAAGCTGAAGTGGAATGGGCAGGCCACATCGCACGTCGAGCGGATGGCCGATGGGGCCGAAGTGTTAGAGTGGAGACCACGGACCGGCAAGCGCAGCGTGGGACGTCCACCCACAAGGTGGACAGACGACCAAATTTTTTTTACAACTTTAAAACTTTTCATTTACAACATATTTTTATATACATTTATATATAAACATACATGTTTGAATTGCCATTGTCAGCCGACAACAGAACGAAGAAACGACTCGCCAGGCCGCTGAACAAGTTGCACGATATCGCCGCGTTCGCTGGCCACCAGCACCAGCGGGTCCACGTCTCGCCGCAGCTTGTGCTGGCCACATTCCAGTTCCTCAGCACCAGTGAGTATTCATTTCCTCGAGAGCCTCGCAGCTAAGTGGTCATATAAGCCTACCAAGCCAGACCTATCGGCTTCGATCCCCGGGCCGAGTGACACATAGTTTATTCGGTCTTTGGAAGGATTTGACAGTTGCCGGGCGGAGTGTCTGTACACTGTGTTAGATGGGAGAGCCATGCTGTTGCACTATTTTTCCCAACTCCTCAATGGTTGGCAAAAAAGCAAGAGGCTCATCTGCGATAAGTGCTTTACCGCCCATGGATTGCCCAGCCCTTACAGGGCTGCTGGCATTGCTGGTCGTAACATACGCTTTGGCGTGGCTCTCCCACAAGTGACATTTTCGTAATGCAATTTCCTTCCAGCGGTGGATCCGTTCCGGGCTGATATGATCTCGGAGACGGTCCTCCGGCGGCTGCTGAAACAGGACGTCATACAGCACATCAAGCTACGCGGTGATGAAGAGAAGAATGATCCGAAACGATTCGTCTATCAAGAGGGAAAACCGGTAAGGTTTTTATATTGTATATATGGCTCGGTATGTAAGGTATGTACACTTTGAGAGCTTCGTAGCTAAGAGGTTTAATAGGTCTACCACGAAGCGATAGGTATCGGGTTCGAATCCCGGTCCGGACAATTATAAATTCTTCGGTATATGGAAGGGCTTGACAGTGGCCAGGCGAGTGTCTTGCTGCGGTCACACCCGTGGGAGAGCCATGCTGAAGCAAGCTGACGTACTAATTGGACCGGCCCGTCCGAAGTAACATCGGGCTCAGAGAATACACAGTGTTAAACAGTACTTGTACTGTGTTTCGCAGAGTGACGATATCGGAGGCCTTTAAAAGTGCCGCTTGAATGGCGTAAAAAGTCGGCAACATAGCATGCGCGGACTGTTGCGCGGTTGTTCACGAGCGGCGGTGTTCTCTTACCTTATATTACCACCTACTCCGTTCTCCGCTATAGAATACTGTAGGCGAATTTTTTTTCTAATTGATATATTCTTGTTTTAAAAGACGCTGGATGCATGTCGCCTCCAACAGGTATTGATGGAGGTCCAAGGTGGAGGCCTATGTCCAGCAGTGGACGTCTTACGGTTGAAATGATGATGATAATATTCTTGTACCTCCAGTCGGATTACTTCGTGCTGATACTGGAAGGTCGTGTGGAGGTGACCGTCGGCCGGGAGAACCTGGTCTTCGAGGCTGGGC